>CALZFC010000087.1:530000-637500 GCA_945643635.1 Allodiplogaster sudhausi
GCTTTATCCAAGCCAAGGCCATTTCCAACTCCGAAGCAGCTCAGCTCAATTACACGGCACTCGCATGAGGTTTGAGGATACACTTGAAGAGGAATTGAAAGCGACAGAAAGTGAGAGTGAAAGGGTAGAGAGGAATACAGTGGACAGAGAGAGAGAGAGAGAGCAAGAGAGAGAGAGAGAGAAATAGAGTGAGAGACCGAGAGAAGAGAGATGGAGAAAGAGAGGAAGAAGAAGAAAGAAAGAGAGCGAGACGACGAAGAAGATGATGGAGAGAGAAAGACAGAGCGAGAGAGCGAGAGAGAAAGGAAGAGAGCGAGAAGGAGATGAAGAACAAAAGACGGATGAACGCTGCGCGCCTGTGGATAATTCGGCTTCGCCTGTACGGCTAAAAGGCGGCGGTAAGTTTTCTTTAGAGAAAAAAAATGATGGAGCTCAGAAGGAAGAACACATGTTGTTGGAGGAAGAAGAGGAAGAGAAGAAAGGCGGGAGAGGCTGCAATGTAGAAAGGGAGTGCGAAGGGACTTCATGAGAGCAGAGCAGAAAATAATGATTACCAAACCGAGGAACTTATGGGGATGCAGTCGTTGAATTCTTGTTCAGTCATGCCGGCAAAGAAGTTCGAGTTGTGGAGAACGAGTGGAAGGGCAGAGACGGAGACAGGGAGTGGAGAGGCTAGGGCAGAGACGGAGACAGGGAGTGGAGAGGCTAGGGCAGAGACGGAGACAGGGAGTGGAGAGGCTAGGGCAGAGACGGAGACAGGGAGTGGAGAGGCTAAGTAAGAGAGAGCGAGAGAGAGACCGAGAGAGAGAGAAAGGGAGAGAGAGTGAGTGAGTGAGAGAATGAACGTAACAGAAGAAAGAGGGAGAAAGTAGATTGCTTTGCACTTGAACCAGCAGAGAAACGGGAACGAGAAGCCGTCAAAGATGCCGCTTTATCTCTTCATATCTCTTTATCACCTCTATTCTTCTCCTCTAGCTCTCATACCTTTTCAGCTGTTGCCTCTCCCTCTCCCTCTCGCTCCCTCTCTCTCTCGCTCCCTCTCTCACTCCCTCTTTCTCTATCTCTCTCCCTCTCTCTCTATAACTCTTGAAGCATCTCTTTAGTTTCCTGGACAGCTCCCTCTATTCATCCAACAAACAACAAAAGTGTGTGCTTCCACCGAGGTCTCGCATGCTTGGAGCTATAAGAGATAGGAAGGGAGATAGTGAGAGATGCAAATAGATGGATTGTCTGGGATATGATGAGAGCGAGGAAAGTGCAAGCTAGAAATGGAGAGATTGCAAAGCCTTCTAAGTGGATTCCAATATTTGAGACGGAAGTGAGAAGGTGGAAAAGAAAGTTCTGTTGCCAGTGAAAAGGCTGGGCACTGAATAATTATGGCCGGTGTTTTGCATATTCAAAAAATACTTTACTACAAGAAGTGAGAAGGTGGAAAAGAAAGTTCTGTTGCCAGTGAAAAGGCTGGGCACTGAATAATTATGGCCGGTGTTTTGCATATTCAAAAAATACTTTACTACAAATTAAAATAGTTTCGTTTTTTTTCTGCGAAAAGAATTGAAGTCGTCGGCTTCCACTCTTGTCCCTTTTGTCATCTCTCCTCAGAACCAGCTGAACCCTCCTTTTCTTTCTCTCTTTCTTTACCTCTCTCTATCTCTCTCTCCCTCTATTCGTCTATTACTCTATCCTCCATCTCTCTATCTCTCTCTATCTCTCTCTCCCTCTATTCGTCTATTACTCTATCCTCCATCTCTCTATATCTCTCTCTCTCTCCTTTGATTACCTCATCACTCTCATGATCTGCCTTTCTCCCTTGTCCACACTCCCTCGCTGCTCTCTGGTTCCTTCAAAGTGGATATGAGAGGAACGAGGATGCGCCTTCCTTCGGCATTGCATGCTTTGGAGTGTCCACTTCGTGTCATCTTCCATCTCGCTCTTCCGCTCCCTCCATCCACTCTATTCTCGCTCTCCTTTTCTCTCTTTCTCTGTTCCTCTCTCTCTCTCTCTGTTACGCTTTCATTCTCTTTCTCTCCCTCTGTTTCTCTCACTCACACTTGTCCATTGATCACTCTTTCTCTCTGCTTCTTGTTCTTGTTTTCTGAAAAATGATTCATTGTATTTATTGACCGTCTCGGACACATTAAATGGACCCGTAGCAATCATAGAATCGTAGCCGTGCCTGTCAATAACAACATAGAAGAAAGAATGAAAGAGCGAAAGGCAAGACGTGGTTGTCTGTCGGCAGGAAACGAATTCAAAGAGGACAACGCACGACAAATTACAACTATATACCTTTTTAATTCAAAAGATCACACAAATATATTAGTAACTATTGTTGTTAATAACAATTACATAAATATTACTTTTTGTCTAGAGATTCCTATTATTTCTAATCTTAACAGGAAATGTGTTTGACCAAGGATCCTCTCTAAAAGGAATGGGAACAAGAGCTAAGCCTGATCAGATCAGACCAGATCATCGCAGTGCGGATAGCAACCACCGATGTCCTGGTAGGAGAGATAAGGAATGACTCTTGCCTTCTGGGGGAAGTTCTTGCCACTACTCTGCTCGAAGTCGGCCAGCTTCTTCTTGATCTTCTCCACCGGCACTCGCTTGTCCGGTCTCCAGCTCCAACCAGCCAATCCCGACCCGCACTCCGCGGGGTCGAGATTCTTCTGTAAGTAGTCAAGGAGAGAGAGGAGGATTCGGTGAGTGGCTAACAGTGAAGGGAGACTGCCATCCAGAGTCGCCCACTTTCTGTGCTTTCCATCCGTGGAACATGAAGTCGAACTCGCTGAACTCGTCGGTGGTGAGGAATCCATCGCGGACCCAGCCGTGGCCTCTGCGAAGAATGCGTAGCTTCCCTGGCCACATTCGTGTTGCTCCTTCAACCATTCTTTCTTCTTTCTCACTCCATTTCGATTAGAAAGACATGAAGAATTGTTGCAATTGGCTATGGGGTATTTCAACGAACCATTGCATTAACATATAATATGTATGTACATATGTCGAAAGACATATTTGACGTACAGATGTTGATAAAAAGGAATAAAGATTTGCTCATGCCGAGGAATATCTTGACGCAAGAGACGTAAGCCATGTACGTGTCGTAGTCCGTTCCGAGGTGCCAGATCTGGTCGCAGACTCGGATCTCCTGGAGCGCGCTCGGCAGCACCGTTTGCAGCACATGCATCTCAAGACACGGAAGATTAACGCTCTTCCCTATAGTTTATTAATATAAAGTCAATTGTGAAGAAATGGAAAACCAGCTAATATTTGCCTGGAGGACTCCGTTATCCGCGCCATTCCAGTTGCTCGGCTGGATAAATTCCCAGTCTGCCCATTTCTTCAGAAAATGCCGCGAAAACTCCGTATTTCTGGCCTAAATGGCAAAAGCATAGACAGATTGGGCCATTAATCAGTAACTAAGTTTTGTGTAAGTGGTTCATACAATTGTGTAAGTGTTAACTAACTATGTAATTCCCTGAGGCGATTTCCCAATTGAAGAATCGCTCATAGAAGATCAAATCAACACGGTCGTCAATCCACTCTTCTGAAGTAAAAGTTTCCTTGGAGGTTCATATGTAACAGCTTCGACCTATTGTTAAATATTGTTGCTTGTTAAGCCTAACATCACACGTAAGATAAAGGCCGATGAATATTTCAGGAAGAGAAATACAGATATTGTATGTACGTTGGAAGATGCGTGCAGAACGGTCAAAGAAATCGGAGTAATGATTATGTGATTCAAAGAAAAAAGAGAAAGAAAAATAGAAATAGATATAGAAGTACATAGAAGTAGAAAGAAAAAGAAAAAAGAGAATGGAAAAGAGAAACAAAATAAAAAGATGAAGAGAGAGGAAAAGAGAGGAACATACCGATGCAGTGGTTGGGATTGACAACTCCCGTGTCAGCATCGAGGATGAACAGCCAGTCCGCCTCTTGGAGGTACGCGGCAGCTGCGCAGTGCTTGCGGAAGAAGAGCTGAAGCCACTCTTTCATATTCATTCACTCCTTCATGTTGAATACAAATGAGCTGCTTTGCCTGTTTATTGTTGTAGCAGGCTTGCTGCACCCGCGGATCATTGTCGAGGTCCACCATGAAGACGGGATAGGGAGTGCTTTTCAGGTAACACTCCAAGCTCCTCTGGGCAACCGCGTAGTGGCTGTAGGTTCATTAATCAACTCCTTCTTCCCATTCAATATAGAGAAATCAAGCTAATTTTTAAAATATTTAATGTAAAGAAAGAAAGAAAAGACACTTACGTCTCCATGCTACTCTTCACGTAAGCCACAAAGATTGCCACTTTGCCAAACTGAGGCCGACAGGCGGACATATTCTGGCGCATCGGAAACGGAGTCCGACGAGGGCTCGGCTTCGTGTCCTCCATCTTAACGAAACTACTACGTACAACGTATGTAGTTCTAATTTTCATTTTAATTTATTTTAATCTAAATGTTGCGATTAAAATTTTAAATCACCTATTAGTGAAGTATGTATGTATTTATGTTCTAATCACCTGTGAAACATGAATATCTGGTTGGGGAGGAATTATGAGCGGAAGGTTATAGTCAGGCGGAGAAACGGGAACGTGGCCGAATCGAGGAGAAGACGGCACCAGCAACAGAATTATCACCAGGGCAGACAGCACGCAAAGAGCGTAGAGAAGCAGACGTTCACTGCGCATCCTGAGAGAAGGAGAGAAATGGAGGGTGAATGAGAGAAAAGGAAACAGCAAGAGAGACAGAGAGGGAGAGCGGAGAGGGAGAGGAGGGGAGGAGAGAGAGGAGGGGAGGAGAGAGAGAGAGGGAGAGAGAGAGAGAGCGGAGAGGAAGGGAGGGAAACAGAGAGAGAGAGAGAGAGAGAGAGAGAGAGAGAGAGGAAGGGAGGGAGGGAAAGAGAGAGAGGGGGAGATTAGCAAAGAGAGATGAGCGAAATAAGGAGAGGCGTTGTTAATTTATCGTGGAATGTAATGACATAACACGAATGGTAAGGGAAGTCTATGTAAAGGCATGCATTTATGAAGTAGATTCGAACAGATGAAAGATGGAAGACTGGTTGGGGGGGGGGGGAGGGGGAGCAGCTCGGCAGGAGAAGGTGCTTCCATGCAGAGTAGATACGCGTATGAGTGGAGAAGAATGAAAACTGAGTTTGCAGATGAGAAGCAGAAACTGTACATTGAGTACAATTGATACATCCCTGCCTACTCAGTCAGGAGCTCAAGAGGAATCTTGTCATTTACAAAGAGTGCCTCACATTCTGAGCTCAACACTGTACATATTTACTATAAAAAATAGTATAAAATTTGAAAATATAGATCGAAAAGTATCTTTTTTTCCATTCCTTCATCTTGAAGTTTTGAGCGCAGCATTGTCCAAAGAAAAGAATTAGGTCAGTAATGGAGTTAGGAAAATGCAAGAGACGTCATAATTGCTCTTTTAGAATGAATTGGAATGGTCAGGAGAATAGTAGTGACAATGAAAGAAGGTAGCGACAGAGAGAAGAAACAGAGAACGATAGAGAGATTGAGAAAAAGATTGAGAGAAAGAGAGAGATCGGGATTAAGAGGGTAATCCAGACGAGAGGAAATAGCATTAAAAGGTAATGAAATATTTTTTTAAGAAAAAAAAAAGTATTTTTAGGTACGAACTACAAAAATTCAGCTTCAGTACAATAGTGAAAAAAACTCTGACTGACTGGATTTACTACTCATCGATTATTTTCGACAAGCTTTTATTAGTATGCAACGGATATATGTTTCATTTATTTATTTCTGTTGAAAAAAATTATAGTTTGATTTCAATAAATAATTTCTTCGCTCCTCTTTTGAACACATCGCAGTGATTGATCCTCTATATCAGACCAATCCGAAAGAACAATAAGAAAGAGACATGGAGAATATGAGAGAGAGGCGAGATTGAGAGAGAAATAGAATAAGAGAGCGAGAGAGAAAGAAAGAAAATGAGAGTGAAGAAAGAGAATGAGAGAGCGAGAGAGTAGAAATAGAATAAGAGAGCGAGAGAGAAGGAAGAGAATGAGAGAGCGGTCAGGAAGGAGAGAAAGACTTGCGTTCATACATTTGTGGGAATGTCTGTAGATGACATTCGCAAGTGAGAAGGGAAAGCTCGTTGACCAACACAAGAAGAGTCCCCTATTTGCAGCTATTACCAAATGGTTAGTACATGGACATGCCACTCTGGGGAACAAATGTAAGGTGAGACCCTTCAGGGCTAAAGACATGGAATAGTGGTGAGACTGAAGAGTATGAGAAGAGAGAGCACAAGTAAGAGAGGGAGAGAGAGAGAGAGATAGAGAGAGGTAGAGACATAGAGATAGAGACAAGAGAGATAATGACAAAGATAAATTGAAAGAAAAAGGGAGAGAGAGACATAGAAAGATTATGGGAAAGGTATTGAAAGAGAGAGAGAGAGAGAGAGAGAGAGAGAGAGAAAGAGAGAGAAAGAGAGAGAGAGGGAGAGAGAGAGAAAGAGGGAGAGAGAGAGAGGGAGGGAGAGAGAGAGAGATGCACGTAGGCAGGGGATCTGCTGAATTGCGACAAGAGAGAGTTAAAAAAACTTCGCAAGGGATTATCACATAAAGAGGTCAAGTAGACATTTCACAGCTGACAAATGCGCACCCGGTTGAGGACGGAGGAAGGGAATGAGGATTCAGAAAGAGATTCGAACTTAGGAGGCGGGTCCAGGAGAGAGAGAGACAAAGAAGGGGAGAGAAAAAGAGAAACGATAGGGAACACGGATTGGGGGAAGCAGCAGATACCAAGGGGCTATCTTACGGTTAGTTCCATGGAAAAGTGAGGAACACTCGAATGAAAGAGCGAGCTAGCTGAGAATTGCACAAAGGGTAAGAGAGTGAGAGGAGAGAGAGAAAGAAAGAGAGAGAGAGTGAGTGAGAGAGAGTTAGTCTAAAAAGAGAGAGAGAGAGAGTCTAAAGAGAGAGAGAGAGAGAGAGAGAGTGTGTGAGAGAGAGAGTGAGTCTAAAAAGAGAGAGAGAGAGAGAGAGAGAGAGAGAGAGCACGGGTTATCAAGTGTTAGATGATTAGGTATGCGACAATCAGATAATTTTTTTGATTACATCTGGTCGCTGATCTTAGCGCTTTAACAGTAATTAATCCATAGATACATTCATCTGATGCTGTCTGTAATTACTCGAATTTCTAAATAACTGTCTAGTTCCTCAATAATTACAGGCTCCGCTTGTAAACTACATGATTCGGTAGAAGCATCTGCCTTCGAATTTTTCGTTTATCTTTACTCTTTTGGATTTGAAATTATTGGTCTAGATAACTACAATCTTTCTTTTCCTTCCACTATCTGCTGATGACCATTAATAGTTGGATCTCTCTCTCACACTTTCTTCCTACTGAGAATATATAGGGCGTATTTGCGTGTTTTCTTAAAAAAGGAAAGAAGATCTTATTTCTAAAAAGGGCTGCTGCCAAAGAACTATGAAATCTTATAGGAAGAAAAACTGGGAGAGATATTTCCATATGTATGTAAACGGTCACGCACGCAAACATTCTCCTTTATCTACCGTCTCTTGCGTGTGTTCTCTCCCTCTCTTCCTACCCTCTCCCTCTCTCTCTCTCTCTTTCTCTCTCATTCTCTCATTCTCTCTTTCTTTCTCTCTCATTCTCTTTTTCTCTCTTTCTCTCTTTCCTTCTCTCCCTACCCTTTCTCTCTCTTTCTCTCTCATTCTCTCATTCTCTCTCTCTCTCTCTCTCTCTCTCACACTGACCTCTTTCATATGTCGCTTTCCCTCCGCTCCCATTCTCTTTTTTGTCCTCAACTGCGCGTTCTCGCTCGAAGAGCAAACTGAGAAGCTTAATTCTGACTATGCGAGGAGAACGGAGGTGAGAAGTGAAAAGGGAAAAGAAAGGCGAGGGCAGCACAGAAATCTGCAATCTTGGAACATATGCGCAGATGTGCATGTGAAAGAGCGCAGTTTCCAAGGCTAGTTACTTCGCTCTCTTTACTTCGCTTTCCTTCTCTGCGACCTCTCTCCCTCTTTTGAAAACTCAATACAACTGGCTGGCAGAAATATAATGTCATAAAGCGAACATCATCCTTCATCAGAATTTTTCCCTTCCTTCGAAGTTGATTCTCCCCGGCTAATGGAATAAAACGTGGAAATAACATACGCAAAAAAACGATAAAAATGGTGCGAATAAAATAGAGCAGAGAGACGAATCCTGTATGGTGGCTGAGTTAGAATGGCATAGATCCGTCAAGGAAGAAATCAGTTGTACCGAACCTGTTCGGGACAACTATGCAATTTCTTCTTTGGTGTGGAAAAAAGGAAACTTGGAGAAGAAAAGAAGATGAGTTGAGCGGCAATCTCAGGCGTGAATCCACCGAAAGAATGAGTTCTTTTCTTGCGCAGAAAGACGGAATAAAGACATCCACTGATAGAGCCGCGCCAAAGGGAAAAGAGATAGAAAAGGAAAGAAATGCAAGTGAAGACGACTCGAGAAAGCCCTGATTTGGGTCAATGTTAATCACAGCTCGATGGAGAGACATATAAAAAGAGCAACGGTGAACACTGGATGAGTGCTAGGAATGACTAGCGGTTATCGATCAAAGTATGTATGTATATGAAATTTCTTTTTATCCACTAATTTCGCTGAAGGAATTGAAAGTGTATGATATATGTATGTAACATGAAATAAAATATATGACAGACCACGCTCGGAAATCCCGAGTTCCTCTTCTTTTTAATCCCCTTTACTCACTCAACGCCATGCCCAACCGTATCTCACTCCCGCTCCTCTTCATTCTCTATAGTTTCTCTCTCTCTCTCTCTCTCTCTCTCTCTTTCTCTCTCTCTCCTCCCCTGGAATGTTACCAATTAATAGTACTTTGCAATGCGGCAGAACTATCTAATCCATGGGTTTGGAACGAAGTGCATGGGGAGGGAAGTAAGAGAAGGCAGTTGGCCGTCTCCCTTGTGCATAAATCATTGATATTTTATCGAACGCTTATCCATTCGCAGAGTAAATAATAGAAAATGATAACGAATATACATCGGGCTGTCTACGCACGCAAAAGGATGAGCAAACTGAAAAATGAGGTAGTTGTTATGATAACTGTATCGTATATACAGAGAAAGTAAGATAAGACTCTAAGGAAGACGAGGGGTTGTGGTTGTGGGGAGAGCCCTCCAGTTCTTCCGGGCCAATGGATGGCGGTATCGGAGGCAGCAAATCTGCTCTGCACACTTGACGTAGCCCGTCGGGCAGACACAGTTCGGGAGGAACACGGAAGAGATCTGAGAAGCGAGAGACTCAGACTTCTCTTGTAGTCAGCCGGCTAACCCTGGTTGTGATGAGTTGGCGCCTGCTTGGGTTGGTTGCTGGCCGACCGAGGAGGGAGTGGGTTGGCTGGCCGAGCTGCCACGGGCAACCTGGCTTCCCTTCGAAGAATCTGGCTGCGAGGAAACTGAACTCCTTCCACACAACGAGACACACGACGTGGAAGAGCCTTCCGCTGGACAGGGCGGACACAGAGGTGTCAGAGCTCCCATCTTAACCATCTTACTTCAGATTCTAAGCAAGAAAACATTTATTTCAATTCTAATTATCGCTTTTATTTTTATATTTTTGTTGTGGCCACAAAATAATCTTGAAAGTACCTGATTCTGTAGTTTTTGGTTGCCAAGTTTTTGTGCATTCTGGACCGCGAATACTTGATTCTGTTGACCTGACACGGAATTCTGCTGATCAGACGAAGACCCTCAAGTGAACAGGAAATAAGATAAAACAATGAGAATAATAATAAACAAAATCGACGTCTCGTGATCAGCAAAAGAATCCGAAGCAAGAAAATATGAAGGGGGATTCCTGAATTTTAACATACCGGAAAAGATTTGAATCTCTGGAGCATCATATTGGCAAGGCGGGCAGCCAGCGAAGGAGTTCGTAGAAGTGGCAGGGATGTGTTCCACTTCGATATGGATGGGGACTGTGAAGGAGGATGAAGAAGAGAGGGACAAAGGAGTGAAGCCACGAGGGCAAGGGGAGCAGCCGGTGGAGGAGGGGAGTTGGAAGGAACTCGGGGAGCCACTGGAAGAGCCAAGGCTCATTCCACTACCAGCCATTCCGGCAGAGACTGAAGACATAGATGGTGGCGAGACATTGAAAGGATTGCCATAAGAGAAGGACAAGGAAGAGGGAAGAATGGCGGGGGCTGAACAAGGAACACAGGACGGGACAGGACATTCTGGGCAGCCTGAAGGCACTTTGATGGTTGGAGAGGGAGAGGAACACGCTCGACATGGAGAGAACCCTTGAGACCATGTAGGACAGGGCGGGCATGAAGTAGAGAGTTGGTTAGATTGGGGAGGAGCAGACGATTCTCCTATCTTCCCCACTTCATAGACTCCAGAACTAGAAGAGCTAGTTGAGGGTATTTGATACTGAGGAGCCTTCCATTGAGTTCCTAAGAATGAAGCATAATTTGAGGGATTAGTAAATGTGGGAGAAGGGAATTGAAGATAGTTGGTATAAGAAGGGAAGAGAGAGGGCGCAGATGGAGAGGAAGGAGAGGAAGGAGAGGAAGGAGAGGAAGGAGAGGAAGGAGAGGAAGGAGAGGAAGGCTGGCCAACTGCTGTCAGAATAAGACAAGTAGAAATGCCACAGAAACCAGCGTTGCCACAGGATTGGCGCTTCTGGCGGATGACATTGGGCACGGGCACTAAATGGCCATTCTCAGAAGCTGGGGGAGATTCCGGCAGCGGCAATCCGCTCACACCCTCAACACGTTGGCTATCAAGAGTCCTCTCTTTCTCTCTCGCTCTCTTCCTCTTTCTCTCTCTCTACCTCTCTCTGTCTCCCTCTCTCTCTGTCTCTCTATCTCTCTCTCTCTTTCTCAGAGTCAGGTAATTTCATACCAGTAAGCAAGAACAGAAGAATAGCAGCCCACACATCACTCCCGCGAGCATTTCCGAGAGTGAAGAGCGACTGAGAATGAGGCGTGTCACTGACTTCTTCTGTACTCGGGAAGAGATGGAGAAGGCGCCTGGGGCACTGCCCCTTTTACTCTCTCCTTAGGACACTCTTCTCTTTCCTCTCTTCCCTTTCCTTCCCACGATCAGTTGTTCATGATATACATACATATCACTCATTATGTCAGGGCTCGGATAGTTACTGACAGAATTCATTTTATATAAGGAGTGCAAACTCGCTATTCTGGAGTCTGCGAAGGAAGCTGCCAAATCTATATTTTTCTGATTTCAAGAAATGAATGGTCATGATTGCAGGGATAGGAATTCTGAAGTTGTTTTGATCTGAGATTGTGGACTGAAATAAGAAGAGGAGACTAGGAGTAGCCATAGCATCCCTCATTCTATCGTTTTCTCTGCTTCCCTTTCACTATCTTCCCTTCACTCTTTTCTCTCCCGGTCGCCCTGGAATTCATCGTACAGCCAAGCGGTCCACCTGGTTGAAGGCAGCATTGCAGCTTACTCCTCAGTATATACAGATCATCTTCGAGCCACTCGAAATAGTACAGTTGAGTGAGATTGAGAGAAGAAGAAAGAGATTGGAAAGATAACTCCAGATGGCAAAAGACGAGCACATCGAGGAGAGGATCAGAGAGTGAGGAAAAGATAATAGAAATCGAATACAGAGAGATCGAGAGATAAACGAAAAGTCAAAGCAAACAATAGACCAAAGATTCTTTGAAGGAAATTGGTATAGTTAACGGAAGCATCAACTGCAAAAACATATGTAACTACATACACACATACATATGTATGTATGTATGTATATGTATGTACTAGATGCATAAATATGTACATATATGTTTATGTATTTTCTTTTGTTTTCTCCTGTTAATCACTTCGACTCAACTTCATTCGGTCCCTACTACGATTGTCGTGTGAGATGGCGAGAGCAGTGTTCCAGGAATTTAAAAGTGTTGAATCATCTGTCACCTAACAATAAGATGCTTCCAGGAATTTAGTGGACTGTGGGAGAATGCCCAGTAAAAGGAAGACAAGAGGAGAATGGAACCCAAGTACAGACAAAGCCTCTCTTCATCTCTTTTTCTTCCATTATCTCTAAGTCTCTCAATTGTTCATTCTCTCTGATGAGATCTCGTATCCTTTCTTCAACTCCGTGTAAGCCTGTACAAAGAGGAGTAACAAGTTCCAAGCTTGCGTTTGCATATGAGCGAGTGAAGGAATGACTGGTCTATAAAAGGATTCCCATTGGAGAAAGGGAAAGACGAAGCTGAGAAGGGAGTTGGTAGCAGCTAGAAGAATTCGTTGATGGCATCCGACTCCGAGCTCCTTCTTCTTCTCTTTCTTTCTTTCTTCTCTCTCTGCCATTCCACCTCTTTTCCTACTGTTGGATCCAATGGAACTGAGGTTGGTGCACTCGTTCATCCTCTTCTTCTTCCTGATCATGGCAAATGTCAATTGATTCTCAGCTTCGCCATCTTCCTTTTATCTCTTCCCTTCTATTTTTTGTCTCGTCACTCTCTCCCTCTCTCTCTCTCTCTTTCTCTCTTTCTCTTTCTCTCTTTCTCTCTCTCTCTCTCTCTCTCTTTCTTTCTCTCCCTCTTTCTATCTTGCTTCTATGTCAGCCAATATGCAAAAGGCGTCAAATTACGCGCAAGTTGGAAAGAGTGCGCAAGGCAGAGATTCTCTTTGTTGCATGCGAGGTGAGAGAGCAAAGGGAAAGGCAAAGAGTGAGGGAGTCGAGGGGGGGGGGGTTCTTCCGAGAGGGGGGGGGTTGTCATCTGAGGAGGGGCGTGCGTCTCAGAGTGTCAGACTTTCAATCACCAAGAATTAGTTCATATCCGAGGAATATTTAATCCCGATATGCGAGCGTTTTTTGGAACAATGGTGACAAAAGTTTGCACTTCGTGAATCTACGACACAATCCGTTAACAAATAAAACAAGTCGTTTGTTATTTATAAATGAGTGATATCATGGACAGCGGAAGATGTTTGAATAAGTTCCTTTCTTCTGCCAGCTGACAACTTCTGCCCCTTCCACAACTGCACTCGTTGTCCGTGCCAAACGCCAGTGGGGAGGATTCGGCTGCTGCGGCGCACCCATCATGCCAGTCTGCTGTGGCATGCAGATTCCACCGCCTATAGTCAGCCTCTCTTCTTCTCATCTCTCTCTTCCCTTTCTCTTTCCCTCTCTCTCTCTCTTCCCTCTCTCTCTCTTCCCTCTCTCTCTCTCTCTCTCTCTCTCTCTCTCTCCCTCTGCAGATTATGCCCCCAATGATGTCGTCGTGCTGTGGTTGCTGCATGCCGGTGTGCATGCCAATGTGCATGGGCCGTGGTTGTGGCTGCGGTGGCTTTGGTGGGTTCGGAATGGGCGGATTCGGATTCGGCAGAAAGAAGCGGGCGGCTCTCCTCAGCAGGGACGCGCCCGTACTCAGATTGACTTATCAGCCTTGATCCGCTACAATCTAAATTATTTCCTCTTCTTTCTCTCTTTACTTTATTGTTTTAACCATTAATGTTATGCTTAGTTTGGAACGATGCAATGATTATTCATAACATAATATTCGATTTCCGGTTACGAAGTTGTCATGGCCTAAGTGTTAATGAATAAATGACATCATGCAATGCATTTTTAAATATACAAAACAGTAGCAACCCAAAATGAAAAAGTTCATTGTGTTCTCAAGCGAGTGAGGCTTTGTAGGAATTCGGAGCAGAAATGAGAACTTCTTGGAGACGAGGAGGAGTGGCACTGCACACACTTCTCATTCCAATTCAATGAACGACTGCCCTCTGTAAGCTTTGATTTCCTGCCCTCTTTCACTCTTTCTCTCCCACTCTTCCTTTCAGTCTCTCTCTCTCTCTCTCTCTTTCTCTTTCTCTCTCACTCTCTCATTTTCTCTGCCACCTCTCACGTCGTTCTGTCTCTCTCCTCTTTTCATTCACTTTTTAATGCCGTCCTCTTCACTCTCATCGTCAAACAATGACTGGTATCGAAAGAGAAATGGAGAATGTAACCTGGAGAAACATGACGTCGACACCGAAAGCATAGCGGTAGATCGGAAGACTGAAGTGACGAGAGAGTAAAGAGAGAAGAAAGTAGATAGAGCGAGAGGAAAGACGAGATCCTCAGATCTGCCCTGAGGGTGCAGTCGCCTATGTTCATCCCCTCTTACTCTCTGATCTCTCTCTCTCTCTATCTTTTCCTCTCCCTCTCTACCTTGCTTTTTGCCAGCAACGTAGAGCGGGTCTCCGAGAGGCGAAGGAGTACATAAGCTCGAGGATTATCTTGAATTGCCACCGCGCACTACAAATCTCGACCTTCCTTCATTGAACCAAAGATTTTCATCGTTATTCTACTCTTTCATTTCTTCGTTGATTGAAGTAGTCCAATGACATAGAGATAAGAAAGAATATTGAATCAGGATCAAAGATGGGCAGGTCCAAGATGGCAATTTCTCTTCTCACCCTTCTTCATCTCACCCATGCAGCTGAACCGGTCTGATTTATTTTTTTCGGTGCCTAGCATACTTCTGAACGCAGCTTTGCCTTCTTAATTGACATAGAGGTGACTGATCTGACCCTCGATAATCTTCCTCTTCTCAGTCATCAAACTCGTCTGATGCAACAGTCCGCTGCAAACGTCAAGGAGGATGGGGATGTGGAGGATTCTACGTCTCCCCCCTCTCATATGTCAGAGCATATTCATTTTTAGCCGTTTCAATGCCATTCTAAAGTTTTCATACTAAGAAAGTATTCGACGAAAAAATAACTTATTTTTTTTATATTCCCATACGATCAAGTCTAAAAGATTGATTAAAAGTGGTCCTGCTTTACGAAATTCAGTATTTAGGTAGAAATTAGCATTTGTGTTTTTAATTTGGTAGAAAACGTCTCTGTCGATGCGTCCGGTTTACGCTCAAATCCATGCAAGGAGTGCCAACGGGTGGGAAGAAGAGGCAATTTCTGCCTGTCCTGTCCACTTAGCCCCCCATTATCACCAAGGGATGAGAGATACAGAAGTTAGAGAAAAGCGAGACAATGAAAGAACTTGAGAGAGGTTAGTTACACATGCGCCACAAATTTTAAATTTTGTAGCGGGACCGAAATCGCGCTTTCAGTTGTGAGTTTTGCACCATTTGCAACTTGGTTTTGTCAGATTTTTCTTTCATCGGATACTTCCTTTAAGAAAGTGGTGCTTATATGGATCCTTTCTCTCTTGGCCTCTCTTCTCGTTCTCACTATCTCATTTTAATGTCCCATTGTAGAATCTTATGATAATATGATGCAGTCTCTAGAAGTTGTCTCTACTGAACAGTGAAGGACTGCGGGAGTATCCTCTGTTGCAGACGTCGTGCGCTGCGCCGTGTATGCCAGCCTGCCGCCCCTCCTGCCTGGCCGCAGTCGCCCCGCCCCCTCCGGCTTGTTCTCCAGTCTGCATGCCCACTTGTGCCCCAGCCTGCGTGGCGCTGGCCCCGCCCCCTCCTCCTAAAGCCTGCGCTCCGTCTTGCATGCCAACCTGCTCGCCCACTTGCATCAACATCCATGTAAGTCATCGTTGCTATGCATACTCTATATTTTTGAAGGATGGTCAATTGACCCTGACAAAGACTGATGTGAGATAATAATGCGGACTCTCTGCTGCAGATGAATGTGATCCAGCCGATTCGAGTGGTCGCCCCTCCCCCTCCAGCTCCAGTGTGTCCCCCCGTGTGCATGCCTACCTGTGCCCCCGCTTGCCTCGCCGTAGCCCCGCCCCCTGCCCTAATATGCATCCCTTGATGTATGCCGAGATGTGCCCCAGCCTGCGTCGCCCCGCCCCCCCCCCATTGTGTCCCCCGGTCTGCCAGCCTTCGTGCGCCCCTTCGTGTGTCCGCACGATGGCCCCCCTGTACTCGCCTGGCTCGGCCTGCCCCCAACCCTGTCTGCCCTCGTGCTCCCCTGGCTGCATCTCATACTTCGCCGCTGTGGCTGCCGCCCCTCCTCCATCCGTCTGCCCTCCCCCCTGCCTTCCCTCTTGCAATCCTTCCTGTGTGGCAGCATGGAGATGATCATTCAGATCAGGCCCTCTCATAACTCTCTTTTTCTCCTCTCTCTCTCTCTCTCTATGCTCTTTCACTCCTCTCTCTATGCTCTCTCTTTCTCTGCCCTCTCTTTCTCTGCTCTCTCTCTCTATATATGCTCTCTCTTCTTCTATCGCTTCTCTCTCATATTTTCCATGACTGACTGACTACATGTATGTACATACAGTGATTAGGATGTGAAATGTCTTGTTGTCCTGTTGATGATAACATCAATTTATTATGATCACACAGAACATTCTTGTCACAATTAATATAACATATTTCTAGGTATTGAGTAAGTGTAGAATCGTCTCGTATAATCTCAAGTAGAAACGGTTGACAGGCAGGAACGGGGATAAAAGCACGCTGGGATAACAGAAAGGCAACCAGATTCGGTGTTCATGAAGAAGAATCGACAAGAAGCAAGGCACGGAGTGGAGAGAGTCAGAGAAGTCAGAGAGGGCGAGAGAGGAAAAGTCTATCCACGGAGTGGAGAGAGTCAGAGAAGTCAGAGAGGGCGAGAGAGGAGAAGTCTATCCACGGAGTGGAGAGAGTCAGAGAAGTCAGAGAGGGCGAGAGAGGAGAAGTCTATCCACGGAGTGGAGAGAGTCAGAGAAGTCAGAGAGGGCGAGAGAGGAGAAGTCTATCCACGGAGTGGAGAGAGTCAAAGAAGTCAGAGAGGGCGAGAGAGAAGAAGTCTATCCACGGAGTGGAGAGAGTCAGAGAATTCAGAGAGGACGAGAGAGAAGAAGTCTATCCACGGAGTGGAGAGAATCAGAGAAGTCAGAGAGGACGAGAGATGAAGAAGTCTATCCACGGAAGAAGCAGTACCAGAGAGCATGGATGATCGCGGGGACGTAGAAGAAGAAGCAGAGGATGATGTTGATGGCCACGTGAATGTTGCAGTCGCTGCCATGAATGAAGATCGCCAGGGGCTGGAAAGGGAGTGATCTTTCTCGCTCTCTCCTCTCTCTCTCTCTCTCTCTTTATCTTTCTCTCTCTCTGTCCCTTTCTTTCTATTTCAGAATAAAAAGCAATAACATCATTTAACTTACCCTCAAGGAAGGAATAACTCATGACAGAACTCTGTTCTACGATTTGAAAGCAGTGCAATGAGTACCATTAGTGCATCATCCTTAGTAAGGAACGGAAAACTGACAGGCAAGAAAATAGCAAGGATGAGTTCGATGATCTGCTGAACTTCCAGTGCCATTGTGATACTAAAGAAGAGAGAAACAGAAATGGGAACAACTCAAAACAGGCACGGGATTATGCGACTGACTCATCTTCAAAGAAACACGAATAAACCGACACGCACTCTCCATTCCCCTCTCTCGCTTTCCCTCTCTGTCGCTCTGTCTCCCTCTCCCTCTCATTCTATATGTTTCTCTCTGTGTCTCAATCTCTCTCTCTCTCTCTATGGTTCTCTCACAGAATTGTTGTAACTGCTATCGCGAGGCAACGGCACATTTCCGAGCACTTTGAGTCGGTTGATCAGTAAAAGAAATGGACGGTTGAGAGGGTGAAGAGCGAGAAGTGAAAAGGGGGGGGGGGAGGGAGAACGAGAGGTATTGTGCCAGAGAGAGAGAGAGAGAGAGAGCGAGAGAGAGAGAGACAGAGAGAGAGAGAGTGAGAGAGAGATGGGATGAGAGTGTAGGGGAATCCATCGATTGCTGTCAGCCACTCTCACCGATCCCTCTTCTTTCATCTACCACTGCTTTCACAACTTCCATCCTTCTGCTGTTACTCTTCTCTCGGCAGTTGTCTTTTTGTCTTTTCCTTTTCCACTACCCGGGAAAACGCATAACACTTCAAAACAATTGTTTGCAGATTGACAGCTAACACAGATTTTGTATGAGAATATGGATATTCAGTGAATGGATAAAAAAGGATTGAAGAGTGAGCGAAGGACAAGGACCGGGAGGATATGGCAAGAACTGGTAACGGCGTCTGATACTCTCACCAGTGTGGTTACAGTACTTGTGATTATTGCATGCAATGCAAATAACCGTATAAAACAGACTTCTATTTTATTCTATTTTAAATTAAACAAAATTAAAGGCTAAAAGGAGAGGGAGAGCATGTCGAAAGTGGGAAACAGGAAATAACAAGAAGAAATATACTGCTAGTCAAATTGATAGAAATGAAAATTTCAGCAATGGACATTTCTTGGGTGGAGTCAACAGCAATTCAATTGGTTGAAGGAAAATGAACAGGAAAGAAATGGAGAGAGAAAGAGAGAAAGAAAGTGAGAAAAGGCTGCAAACAATGGGAACGAAGAAACGAGAAAGAAATAAAGAAAGTGCTATAAAAGGAAGAAGAAGACAACAATCTCGTTCCTCACATGTAAGGTTGCCCAACGACACTCTTTACTGAGAAATTGAAGTGCAGAGAGGCCACTCAAATATCGCTAATTTCTTAGGTGCATACAAGTTTACCTCTCGCTCTCTCGCTCGCTCGCTCTCTCTCTTTCTCATTCCCCTTTCTCTTTTTCTCTATTTCTCTCTATGTCTTTCTCTCTCACTCTCTCTTTCTTTCTCTCTCCCCCTTATCTTTAATTCTCTTTCTGTCTCTCTCTAGCTCTTTTTTGATACTTATTTTTCCACTCTACCAGCCTTATTGAACTGGAAATGTTTAGCAGTATTGTTAAACCTTTAGCACTTTTCTTCTATGTCCTCTTCTCCTCAATATCTCCCAATTCCTACCAATATCTTTCGCTATTGCTTTCTTTCTTTCTCTTTCGCTCGCCTTCTCCTTTTCCACTTCTCCACTCTGCTACTCTCCTCTCTCTTTCGCTCGCTCTCTCCTTTTCCACTTCTCCACTCTGCTACTCTCCTCTCTCTTTCTCTCGCCCTCTCCTTTTCCACTTCTCCACTCCGCTATTCTCCTCTCTCTTTCTCTCGCCCTCTCCTTTTCCACTTCTCCACTCCGCTACTCTCCTCTCTCTTGTGAGCATCTAATTGTGGGCCGTTCATCAGAGACTGTCAAAAGTGAGTTGACTGTCATCAGCAAAACATACAGGAGTAAACGGCCAGAAAAGTTGAGATTACATAATGTCAAATCACTTAAGATTTCTCTTTACCTGTCAAGATTTCATATTCTCACAATAGCATTTCAAAATGAATAAAGAATTAAATACAATTGAAGTTGAACTCGTAATGACATACATTAGATTATCATTATTTTAGTGCTCGCACATCGAAACTTCGAGTGAAAGACAAGATATGTATGTGTGTATGTACATAGAAGCCCCCTTCCTGTCTTGCGACCCACTCTCTCTCTCCCTCTGTGTCTCTCTCCCTCTGTGTCTCTCATTGTCTCTTCCTCTCTGTCGCTCTGTGTCTCGCACTTACTTTTGCTTTCTCTCACTCACTTTCTCTCACAAAGTTCCATTCTTCACAACGAAGTCTGCTGCTTTCATACTCTCCCTTTCTTGCAGCAATTTTCGTTTTACTTTAATCTTTATATTGACATGATCTCTCCTTTTTCCGTTCTCTCTCCTCTTTCTTCTTCTTTGCCTGTCGCAATGATATCTTTTCCTTCTCTGCCAACATTCCTTCTTCTCTCCTTTCTTCTTCTCTTCTCATGTTGTCTGAGTACAGCATCTGATGATAGCCTTAGTAGCTGCTATTTCGAAGCCAGAAAAGAAGAAGAAGAAGCATTTGATTAGCAACGAATGTCGTCTCTAGTGAATTCCAGGCATCTTTCCTTCTTCTGTCCAGCTCTTTTCCTCAGCCATCGCTTCAATATTACATTGCTCTAAATTCAAAGAGAACAAAAGAACCCTAGTAATCCACCCAGCTTATGAAGGATTCAAATAGAAATATTGATTTCCTACATTTTCAGATTAAAGAAATATTTCCATGTTGGAGACGAAGAAAATGAGTTTTTAAAAAACGCTTGACAAACGGAAGGAAAACGTTGATATTGGCACACTATTGCATTTTCCTCTTCAATGTCATCCAGAAAGCTATGATGGGCATTTTAATCTTTTTTTTTTACACAAAGCCCGATACTGATTAGCTTAAACATAAATAGCACCGCATTCCATCTATCCGAAGAGGACAGTTCATTGAAGGTAAAGGTGAACATTGTGGCGAAAATTCAGTATTAGATCAGAGTTTATATAACGAAAAGAGTACAATCAAGTACAAAATGCAAAATAGATACGTTGTAAGATATGATGAAACTGTTAGGGTGGAAATTTCAGTTTCTCTCTACTAACAAATGGCGTATGGTCGACTCACTTCCATCCCCTTAAGTCAAGGCCTTTTCAGTACCCTTTTCCCTTCCCTCTCCCTCTCGTCTGCTTCTCTGTGCTCTACTCTCTCTTCCTCTGCCATCCGCTTCTCTTCCTTCCGTTCCTCTGATCTACACACAGTTCGCCGTCCACAACTTCTTCCGAAGCCTACGAAATGCCCTGACTTCGGAGTGATGCACACGGATTATATGCTGGAAGTGGAATACGCTGAGGGGGGTTGGGGCAAGCCGCTGATCCGCCCCTACGAGGAAATCCAGCTCGACCCCATGGCCAAGGTATTCATTTTCAGAGGGCGCTTATAATGGCACTCTGCAAGAACTTGCTTGCCTTGGCAGGTTCTGCACTACGCGACTTCAGTCTTCGAAGGACTGAAGGCCTTCCGAGGATCTGACGACAAGATACGGGTCTTCCGCATTGACGAGAACATGAAACGGATGGTGAAGTCTGCCAAGCGAGCCACTCTCCCGGTCAGTCTCCACCCATCTCTCTCTCTTTCTCTCTCTCTCTCTCTCTCTCTCTCTCTCTCTCTCTCTCTCTTTCTCTCAGGAGTTCTGCCCAGTGGAGCTGGAAGAGTTGATCTGTGAATTGGTGCGGATGGAGTCGGAGTGGGTGCCAGCTGAGCCTGGCTCGTCTCTGTACATCCGCCCCTTGCTGTTTGGCACTGATCCAAGCATCGGCATCAACGTGTCTGCCAGTGCACGTCTGCTCGTCATCTGCACTCCGGTCGGTGCCTACTTCAAGCGTGCAATGGGGCTTACCCTCCTCGCCGATCCCTCTTCTGTCCGCAGTTTTCCCGGCGGCGCAGGCGCCTTCAAAATGTCCAGGTTTGTTCTAATATTTAATGATGTTGATCTAAAGAATAAATTATTCCAGCAAGTAAATAGTGATATCTTAATATGCATACTAAATGGTGGACAAGCAGCAACTACGCTCCGACCATTGCCCCGGCCAGGGACGCGGCGAAGAGGGGCTGCCATCAAGTTCTCTGGCTGTTCGGAGAAGACCAGAAGATCACTGAGGCAGGAGTCATGAACTTCTTCGTCATCTGGAAGAACAAACAAGGAGGTTCTTCTAGAGATGCAGGAAAAAAGGTTTCCCATGAATAACCATGACTGATCTCTGCAGAAATAGAAATGGTGACTGCTCCTCTCTCGGACGGATTGATTCTTCCTGGAATCACACGCGATTCCATTCTCACAATCGCTCGCGAGTGGAACGAATTCAAGGTCTCCGAGGAGTATCCCACCATGCAACAGATTCGACTAGCGACTCAGGAAGGCAGGGTTAGACAAGAAGAGGGTGAGAGAGATAGAATGAGAGGGATAGAGAGAGAGGGTTCGAGAGAGAGCGAAGAAGAGGGTGAGAGAGATAGAATGAGAGGGATAGAGAGAGAGGGTTCGAGAGAGAGCGAAGAAGAGGGTGAGAGAGTTAGAATGAGAGGGATAGAGAGAGAGGGTTCGAGAGAGAGAGCGAAAAAGAGGGAGAGAGAGAGAGGGAGAGAGATATTCCTGGTTTTAGGTGCTGGAGGTGTTCGGTGCAGGGACTGCTTCAGTAGTGGCTCGGATTGGTCGCATCGTGCATGTGGATGGGAAGGAGAAGAAACTCTTCTCCTTTTCCCCACTCCTGAAGACGGAATTTCCACTCGACTCCGCAATCACATTCTCGACATCCAGGTCATTCGATCGAACCATCACTAAAAGATTCTCTCTTCAAAAGTTGTACAAATTTGCATTCGAAGTTTACATATAAATAGAAAAGAGACTGTCTGTTGTTTGCAGCACGGAAAGGTGGAGAAGTCGGAGTGGACCCGCCTCATTCTCTAGTCGCACTCTTTACTGACAATTCCTGCTCTTCTCCAACACTGATAAATAACGTGGAACCACATATTTATCGAGGCCAGCCAGACATATAAATATATATTCCTGGATTCTCTTTTAGGCTATTTAATTTGTGCAACCACTACGTTAAAAGTAAGCGATAGTCAGACCTATACAAATTCGGATAAATTCCAGCCGCTAATGTTACTTTTGGGTTCTATCGCATGAAATGGTGCATGTGTGAGGTGAGGGAGTGCATTAGTCAATATTAGTGTCATAGTTGAAGACGTGAAGTGGTGTGAAAGCATAAATCTCTCGTCTTGAACGTGCTATGGTTCTTGCCACTAACCACTGAGTTTTGTTTCCGCCGTTCTTTCGTTGTTCCAGTGAGATCCCGCACCCTTTCAAGCTCAGCTTCCGTACCTCTTGGATGAAGTGATTGAATTCTGCCAAACATTACTGCATGCCGCATTGAACAAGCGATCATATTTCGTCCAGCAAGGGATTTCTCGTGAATTTCTAGCAGCGTCATCCTTCCGTGTGAGTAATTCCTGCTTCCTCTACTTTCTGTAGCCCCTTCTTCGCCTTCTCTCTCTGCCATTCTTTACCTTTTCCGTTTCTTTTCACTCGTCTGTTCCCGTTCTTCGTCATTGCTTTCTTTCCGTTTTCCGTGTTCCGTGAAGATTGTATTGATGATAAGCATTATTTCCTTGGCTGCACACTCCCCATTTCACTCTCCTGTTCTGCTTTCCATTACCCAAAGATGCTGGCAATACTTAGCCCAGCCAGGGACTCTTCTCTGCTGCGGCTTGCCCAATCGAATGTCACTTTTTTTTCTGAGGAGCGCGAGATATAGTCTGACTCGTTCTATTCGTAGACTTGAGTAGACCCTTAATGGAGGTCTAAGAGTATTCTGTTAAGAGGGGATGTCAGGGACATGGACTCGGAGGAGGCGAGGGACTGGTGCGAGGGACACGGAGAGAAGAACTCCCACGAGCACCGGCACCGCGATTTCTGCCTCGCCTCCATCTCAGTCCACCCTTCAGCCTTTAGTACGTCCAACTCTCATTTTAATGTCATTTCTTCTAATAACTGCAGGTGGCTCGATCTCTGGAGCGAGTATTCGAAGATGCGGAGCTGGAAGGGGTCCTCGACTTGTCTTCTCGGAAATTTAAGCAGTTCCCAGTGGCCGCGGCTCTGAAGTACGACCTGAGTGATGTCGTTTCGCTTGGTCGGTTTCTACTGCTTTTCTCTTCATTTCGTACAAGCCGTAGCGTGCCCTATAATATTTGAGAGACCTCATTTTAATTTACATTATCTGTAAAGCCTGTGATCTTTGTTAGATGTGCGAAAGGGGAAAGAGCTGCGCATTATTAAGGGAGAGTGAGGGGGGGGGAGACCCCGTTGTAACTCTTGTCAACCCCATCCGAATGCAGGAAGGGGAGTGAGCAAGCGGCCTTGGATCAGGTCTCCTTTGCTGTCTTCCAAGCAAAGAATGCAAGTGGCAGCACATTCATTTTGTTTCTATTTCTGGAATTTTTCTCTATGTCTTTCTTTTGTCAGTGTGTTTCTCTCTATTTCTGTCTCCTCTCTCTCTCTCTCTCTCTCTCTCTCTCCTCTCCTCTCCTCTCCTCCCTTTCTCTCTCTCCCTCTCCCTCTCTCTCTCTCTCTATCTATCTATCTATCTCTTGCTCGTTCCCTTTGCCTGCCAATTGATCCATTATCGAGTTAATTGCTGTCGCATCAGCGCTTAGCTGTAAAGTAAAAAAATTTATAAGCATTGAAACAGAGAACAGGGAAGAACCAGAGCAGGAATTTATAATCCTCAGAATGTCCCCTTTATCTTGACGAAGAATGAGTGGGAGAATGTCTGGGAGAGCCAACATGAGAAGTGTCACTGAGACATGAGCAATCCATCTCCAGAATCTTCCCTCGCGAGTTGTACTTGTCTTGTCTGTTCTCTCCTGTCGGCCCCAGGCTATTTGATCACTTTGCATGCTCTCTCTCTCTCTCTCTCGCTCTCTCTCTCGCTCACTCACTCACTCATTCACTCACTCATCTAGTAGAGAGAGAGAGCGGAAAAAGAAGATAGAATAGAGAAGGAGAGGAAGCGCCTGCATAAGCAAGCCTCTTGTCATTCGGTCAGGCCTATTTTGCTTCCCATTAGTCGGAGCAGATTTGTGTAGTAAGCGGAGGCAGGGATCATAAAGAGATGGCTACGCCAGTGTTTACCTGTCCCTGCACATTTACTCCTCTCTCTCTCTCTCTCGCTCTCTCTCTCTTTCTCTCTCTCTCGCTCTTATCTCTATTTCCTTCCTTTTCCCTCACCGCTCTACTTCTAAATATCCCTTTCCGCTCCAGAAGGTTGGTTCCAAGAGGGCAGTGCAGGAGAAGCTGAGAGAGAGTAGGTCAATTCGTTTCCCGCGTCCTTCTCTACTCATCGCCCTAAGCGAGTTTCGGCCTGTAAGATCGATGAGTTTCCCTGTTGCTTGAGAGACCAAGTGGGTTTTTCTATCTGAGCGGGCCTGGCTCTTCATTAACTCTTAGTCATAGAACTAGCAAGACATATGAATGAGGAACGCTGGGAAGAAAAGAATGAAGCAGGAAGGATTAACAACTTGCAAAAATATGGAGTATAAATATGTCAAGAATTGCTTAATTTTTTTCTAGTCCGTTTGAAGGAGCTTTGTATGTGGGGCTACTTTTCCCTTCTTTTTTCCCTGATATTCGGCACTTGCGGCTCATGTCTTCTTTTCTCTATCTGTCCATCCACCCCGCTATCGCTTTTTTTTTCTCATAATGCTTTCCCTCTATGTACTCTCTCTCCTCTCTCTCTCTCCTCTCTCTCTCTCTCTCCTCTCTCTCTCTCCTCTCTCTCTCTCCTCTCTCTCTCTCCTCTCTCCCTATCTGTCTCTCTGTCTCTCTCTATCTCTCTTTCTCCCGCTCTCTCGCACCTGCCCTCTTGTTGTTTTTATCAGCCAGGCTTGCATGTGGCGTCGTTCTCTTTCCGATGGCAATATTGAGTAGTGGGAAGGAAAGAGAAAGGGAGAAGGGGGGATTCTTCATCGTGAAGGAGACTTGGAGAGGAGGAGCTTAAAAGGTTTCTTTAGGTTGTGGAGATGGATGCCCAGTCCTGGACCCTACAATCGATTATTGTCTCAGTCTGTTGAGCTTTACTCCGAATAGAACTTCTTTCTTTTGTAATTCCCTATTCTTTCCTTTCTTTTGCTCTTGACAACTCGAGAACGAAGCAAATGAGTGACCAAGAGATACGACTCACTCATCTGACATTTATTCATTAGATCGAGTGACAGTCATTTGGAACCCATGCTTTCTTTCATTTTTGTAACATTATCTTTTTTTAAAGTATTTGTATAATGGAAGCTAGGATAATCGAAAACATGGAATAGAAGGGCTTGCCAGAATCTGGGTGTGGCAGGTGAAAATGAAGTCGAAAAACAGCTTATGATAGTAAAAAAAATAGTTTTCCCTCTTTTCTGAATAAACTATCCCAAGAAAAAATAGGTTTTCCCTCTTTTCTCTTTTTCTGAATTAACTATATGTATGAAAAGAAATCTTCAAAACAGAGGGGTAATTCAGGGGCTACCACGAAACTGTTTGCAACACAAGCAGTGCTGACCAGGCCAGGGGCTACAAAGAAAATTTTTTTCTTCGGTCAAGAATAACATTTATTTGGAAAATGCCGTTTTTTATCTCAAAAATTATCTCCGGGGGGGGGGGGTTCAACACGGGGCATTCACCTACCTTGTTTAGCACTCAACACAAAAAAAGCGTGAGACTATCCTGTGATTCTGTAAAAAAAAAATTCTCACGATCAGGCTGCAGAATATCTCCAGCGGTTCCTAGTACTAGACAGACATACAGGCTTTCTCTCTCTCTCTCTCTCTCTCTCTCTCTCTCACTCTCTCTCACTCTCTCACTCACTCTTCAGATGTCTGCGGTAATCGACTGTTGGAGTTGCCAGCCGGGCTGTTCTCTCTGCACTGTCTGGAGACCCTTCGTGTCCGTGGAAACAGTCTCCGCCGTCTGCCATCTGCCTTTTCTCTCCTTCACGCGCTGACATATCTTGATGTCTCTAACAACCTCCTAAGCGATCTCCCTCCCTCTCTTTCTGATCTTCGTCTCGAGGTTCTCCTCGTAGGAGGCAATCGGCTTCAGGTTTATATTTTATTTTCGACTTTTTTATTCATTTAATTTTAAAATCTTAGTTTTGTTTAAGAAATTTTTTTCATGATGATAATGAATTAAACTTTTCCTCCAAATGTTAAGCTGTTTTCCTGATAGGATGCAATATGATTAGATACAGTGTTGCCTTCCTCAGACCGTCCCTCGTCATTTGCGTGGCCTCTCTTCTACTCTGACTGAGCTGGATCTCTCCTTCAACCAACTCACTTCCCTCCATCCCGACCTCGCCCTTCTCAAGTCTCTCCGCGTGCTTAACATCAGCAACAATGAACTCGAGGAATTCCCTCCAGGTTCGCTTTCCTCTTCATGTCTCTCTGGAAGTCTAATGTTTCTCTTCTCAGAACTATGTCGACTTCCCCTGCGGATTCTGGATATCTCTAGGAATGTGATGAAAGTTCTTCCCTTGGAGATGCACAAGATGTCTCATCTAACTTCTCTATCTCTTCTTCCGAATCCCCTCCTTTCTCCTCCGCTCAAAATAGCTGAGAAGGTTATCACTTCTTCTCTTCCTCTCCTCTTCTTCTTCTTCTTCTTCATATCATAGTTTTCCTTTTAGGGTCGCCTGCACACTTTTCGTTGGCTGGAGAAGTCTTTCTCATCTCTTCCTCCTCGTCCGATTTCCACTTCCACGACCACTCTTCCCCAACCAATCTTCGCTCATCTGTTGGTTTCTTTTCATTTGCATTGGGACTATTTGTGGAGTGTTTGTGGAAAGAGTTGTGATAACTGGATCTTTTCCATATCCTTGTTAGCATTCTCCTTTCCCTGCTTAAGCCGCAGTGTTCCTGCCAGACGAACAGCCACGAGTCGGTTGCCCACTCAGACTGGAAGTGACTCTGGATACGATGAGAAGATTCTCTCTTCCTCTGAGGTCTACCTTTATTCTCTTTTCGCAGTTTCACTCTAAATTTCTATTTTACATGCTATTTTTATTACATGTTATAAAAGGAGATCACTTTTATAAATATTTATCTTTTCCCTTCCAACTGTTTTAAATTATTAGTGGGCACTCTCTGTTGACCGCGGAAAGCCTTCCTGGGCATTGACAGAGTTCTAAGCAAAAAGCAGGAAATGGTAGATAATATTGAAGTGTCTCTTGTGACCACCAGGAGAGGAGCTGTCATCTCCACATTCAGTCAGAGCGTCTCAGCTTTCTTTTGCCGTAGTGGTGTTGATTGTTCCGACAAGATCTTCCTCTGTCCTCGTGTCTTCTGTGTGAGATCGAGCATGACTTTCTCTTATTTCACCATTCTCTCTCTCTCTCTCTCTCTCTCGCTCTCTCCCTGTCCTCTCCAAGCTCTGTTTCTCTACCTTTTTCCTCGTGTCGATGGTTTCCATTTGATATTTAATGTTTTCCCAAGTCGAGACTCTTCTTCAACATGGGGATCACATAGTTTTAGATGAAGACATAAGGCTGCAACACATACATATACATTTGTTTTTGTAGATATGTAGGTGTTGCACATTTATGGCTTTGCACTTGGTTTTGGCATTAGTTTGGTTTCTTTTAGAACTAGTGGAAGTTCTGAGTGCGCCTCTAGCTAAATAGAACTTTAAGTAATAATAATAGAAGTATAATTTTAGCACCATAACTCCCTCGAGGAGTTGTGTGGGCCGGCTGAGGTTTCTTCTCTTCGACCTCCTTCTCCACTGCCTCCTTCACCCGCATTCGATCACAGTCAGCTTAGTCAGTCCCCACTCTTATCTTTCAATCTATTAATGGACATCTTCATTTCAGCTGCTGAAACCTCGTTGATTCCCACTCCTGAAGTTGCCATTTCTCACTCGGTTCCTTCCACCGCCGTCTCAAATAACGAAGTGGCGTCTGCCGTGGAAGACACTCCGAAACTATCAGAAAAAAGCGAGAAGAAAGAAAAGGAAACGACAGGTCGTAACAAACCCATCTCCAAGGTACTTTTCGAATACTTTAATTGACAGGGTTTCTTACTTTGAGTTGATACACAGTACCCACTGTTTCACGACGGGCACCCTGAATGCGCTCACATAATAATTGTGTTTGTTTGTGGGAGATTGACAATGTTAGACAATTTTGACTTGATTGGAAGGAATGTTCTGCAGGTAGCCCCTATGCCTTCTCGACAGCCTCCAACCCGCTTGGGTTCTTCTCTGCAGTCCTCTTCTCGTCCATCGACTGGTCGACTCTCTGCTCCCCCCTCAGTCCGAGGGGGAGTGAGTGCTGTCCCTGGTCGAACTCTTCTAGTGGCTCAGCCTGCTCGACCTCGCCCTCAAGTACCTTCTGCGGCGGTGAAAACGAAGCCCCCGCTGACTGCTTCTGGGATGAAGATGATATCATCCACGACTTCGTTGTCCGCCCTTCCGAGTGAGTCTTCTCTCTCTTTCTCCTTCTCTCTCTCTCTCCTCTTTGTCTCTCTATCTCTGTCTCTCTCTCTCTCTGCCTTCTCAGTGCCAATAGAATGAATCTTCAGAGAGTCCAGTGGCTGCTCGTCGCGGTCCCGTGTCTGCCACGAAGAATGGCAACGGGCCAGTAAGAGTCAGTCCAGCGAAGCCGGTCGGAGGGTCCACTCTGACAAACAGAACCACTGACTCCGCTGCCATTGAGGCCATGATGAAGATGTTCAGCGAACGACTTGGCATCGTGTAACTCTCTCTCCCTCTCTCTCTCTCCCCCTTTCCCTATATCTTCTCTCTCTCTCTCTCTCTCATTGCAGAATAGAGAATGAGAAGAGTGGGCAGAGCGTGGCGACTCGCTTATCAGACGGAGTTCTCCTCTGCCGTCTAATGAACGTTCTTCACCCGTCTGCATGCAGAACAATCTGTGTCCCCCAAGATGGAGCAACGGTAGTCCTGGAATGCCTTTTTCATTCACGATGGCAGTTCTCCGCCAAAGGGGACTACTATTCTTGGGAATGAAAAAGGAATTCCAGGACTACCGTTAAAGTCTTTTCTATTAAAGCGGTTCCCACGTTTTTCTGAAGGGCATGCGCCTCACTAAAATTGCCCTTCTTCGTGCATGTTATAATGCACGTTAGGTCTTCCCTTCTTACAATTAATGACTCCTTTCACTTCAGTCTCTTCCACTTCTCAAGTCGAAGCGAAACGCACAAGCATTCATAGATGCTTGTCGCTCCATCAGAGTTGTCAGTTTCTTTTTGTTTCCTCTGCCTATTCTCATGCTCTCTCTCTCTCTCTCTCTCTCTCTCTCTCCCTCTCCCTCTCTCTCTCTCTCTCCCTCTCTCAGTCTGTCTCTCTCCCTTTCTCTCTCTCTCTCTCTCTCTCTCTTCTCTCTCTCTCTCTCTCTCTCTGCAGAATCTGCTCTGCAGTGCGGATGACATAGTGCACCGCCGTAACGTGGCAGGAGTGGCTCGTTCGGTGGCTGAGCTGGGGAAGCTGGCAGTTGAGTCCCTTCCCGTCTCTCATGTTTAGTTCTTCTTTCCTCGATCTCTTTCATTTTTGTCTTTCTCCTTGGACATGCCACTACTTTTCTTGTCACTTTTTGATTCCAACTCCTGTACAGTTTATGCATTATTTGTTACGAGCTAATCCTATTCTGGTTCGAGTTCCTTTATCAACGAAAGTACTGTAGGGTAGAGTGAAGGGAACAATCGTGGTGTCGAATACGAATTGCTCATTCCCGTTGTTGGCGTGTCTCTGGAAGAGTCTTCTTTCTCTCTCCCTCTGCCTTGCTCACTCTTTCAACGTACAAGTTGTCAAACGGTCTCTTCCAGGCTTCACCTATTTATTCCTCCTTTGTGCCGTCTCCACAGCGCGCGCTTTCCTTATCCTTTCTACCTTAACTCTAACGTCGTATTTGCTAGGAAGCTCTGATCTCTCCTCTCTTCTTGTCTTCTCTCTGCAAATCGCCTCTTCTCAATGCTTTATAACGCTTCTCACGACTTTAGTTTGAATGGAATGCTTTACAGCCTTGTCAGTTGTTCATTGTCCATAACTGTAAGCGACTTTTGTCGTTAGCATCACTAATTTATATAGGGAAACTCAGAGCTAACTGTAAAACAAATCTGGTGAGCTCATAAAGCGCTCCTTATTTATTAATTCAGAACACACTTTAATTCACGACTAAATTGATGAGTGATATATTAATTGCAAGGAAGTGATTGGAAGTGCTTATGTGAAATGCTGCTTTTAAAAGGAAACCCGCTGGGGAGAGATCAACAGAGGAGGGACGTAGACGATCTTATTGAATACTCGTGGAAAGAGTCGAGAGTGGGACATCGGAATGGGTTAGGAATGGTATTCAAGGAGTGGGAGATCGGAATGGGTTATTTAGGAATTGTATTCAAGGAGTGGCAGATCGGAATGGGTTAGGAATGGTATTCAAGGAGTGGGAGATGGGAATGGGTTAGGAATGGTATTCAAGGAGTGGGAGATCGGAATGGGTTAGGAATGGTATTCAAGGAGTGGGAGATCGGAATGGGTTAGGAATGGTATTCAAGGACTGGGAGATCAAAATAGGTTATTTAGGAATTTTATTCAAGGAGTGGGAGATCGAATTGGGTTATAAGGAATGGTATTCAAGGACAGGAATATGATACATAGAATAATTCTTCGGAATGGCGAATTCTTTCTACGGGGAAGCGCGGGCCGAGTTGTTGTCCAGAGTGTTCAATGGTAACGAGCGAGTCCGTGGGAGATTGACGGAATCTCTAATCGAAGCACTCGGATGGCGAAGGAAGGACAGAAATTGCTTGCGCAGTTGTCGTCGAAAGTGTTTGGACGAGAGGCAGAAAAGGAAGAAGTTGGCCACCTGAAGAAGTCTTCTCATGGACACAAGGAAGAAGTAGTCAGAGCTAGCCTTGCCAGAAACGAGAACTGCCGTGGAGAGAGCCACCAGAGGGTACATGGTCTTATCCCTTCGGTAGACATCCTCTCTCCGCCAGGTAAAGAGAGATCTCAAGAGAATCACAACTACTTTGATATCATTCGGTCAACCACTCACATCTTCGCATATACAAAAGCAGAAGGGAGATGTGTAATGACGTAGCAAGAGAGAATGGCAGTCACGGTCACTGTGATGTGTCGCTCTGCTTTCGCCATCTGACGACTCCAGTTTCTCAATTTCGTATGCATACAAGAGAGAGAGAGGGAAAGAGAGAGAGAGAGAGAGGAAAGAGAGAGAGAGGAAAGAGTGAGAGAGAGAGAAATGGAGAGAATGTACGGGTGGGGAGAGGAAAACTGGAAGAAGAAATACCTCGGAGCAGGGAAGGGTGGTTGCTGTGCGGAGTGGCCGGCAAGCAACAACGGTGGCAACTCCTCGCGGCCTCCATCTTGGCTCGACGTTGCCGTGAACATCTCAAAGTCATCCCGTTAGAAAAGAATGCGGCGATAGACAAGGAGAGAGTGAGAGAGCGAAAAGAGAGAAAGAGCGAGATGGAGAGAGAGAGAGAGAGAAAGAGAGAGAGAGAACGAGAGGGAGAAAGAACGAAGAAGAGAGATCGAGAAACAAGACAGAGAGAGAACGAGAGAGAGAGAGTGAACGATAAGGGTAGGAGGGGGAGAACGAGGGAGAGGAGAAGAGTACTTGAGAGAGATTGAGAAACGAGGCAGATAGAGAACGAGGGAGAGAGACCGAGAGAGGGAGAGAGAGAACGAAGAAGAGGGAGAGAGAACGAGCGAGAGAAAGAGAGACAGGGAGACAGAGAAAGCTAGATAGCCAAAGAAGCCGAGAGATCTACATGTCTCCGATGGCGTAGATAGTAGAGAAGAAAGAAGTTAAGAGAGACGAGAAGAAGCAGAGGAAGGAGAGTCTGCGTGAAGATGTTGAGGACTGCTAGCAAAGCAACGACATCTCGTCCGTTTCCACTCAATTCCTCAACACACTCGCTAACGAGTTGCGCATAAACACCCGTGTAAGTCACTTGAATATAATTAAGTTTGAAGATTGCTTATATTCTTTGATTCTGTGAATTACGGTGTCATGAGCTACCGTGGAAAAGCTGGAATTCGAGTAGTTCAGGATTCCGTTCGCAGATGTTTTGATGACAAAGTTGTTGTGGAGAGTGAGGCCAGCATTAGAAAGGAAGATGATTATGACAAGCAGTGCCTGACAATGAGAGATTGCAGTTCTTTAGAATAATTAAACAAATGTGGAACCTGGCGAAAAGGACAAAAAGGCCTTCTGGCGGACGCTGGAAAAGGAGATTTTATCGCCCAGAGGCGATCGAAAGAAACCGCGACGAGCAGCCTGTGGAGAAGATTGATCTACTTGCTCAGTTATTCACATTAAGATGTCTACTGCTTTCTTCATATCATTGGGTTTCCGGACAGTAAGTGTTGCATGCTTTTGTAGGTATGTATGTATGTACATATGTATGCACATGCATACATCCACACTTCCTCTATATATAACATTTGGCGTATTATGTAAGCGGAATGTGTTGGCTGTCTCAGCAACAGAGGGAATTCATTGGCACAAGCTTACCAGCTTCCATCAGAAGAAAACCAATTGGCAAGGAAGGTGAAGTTCTGCTTGTGAGAGGCATAGAACAGAGCGAAACTGCTATAACATCTGCGGCTGCCTGGAATATACAAATGGTGAGAGAAAATGTAGGCGAGAGAGAGAAAGAGAGAAAGAGAGCGAGAGAGAGAGAGAGTGACGGAGAAGAGAGGGGCAGAGAGAGAGAGAGTGACGGGAGAAGAGAGTGGTAGAGAGACAACGTGAAAGAGAAAGAGAAAGGAATAGAAGGCAGGAGTAACATTGTGAATATGTGGCTGTGCTATAACTTAATGAAAATTTAGTAAGTTAAATTACCTGGCATACAAATTTCTGCTGGCTAAATAACATTTGCAAGCGAAAGTGAAAGGGTGCAGCTCAAACTATAAAATCGAGAAGGAAGTTAGATATACAGTCCTCATTTTCACATCCAGAATGTCTCTACTAATTGGCGTGAAGATTTTCCTTCTTGCTAAGAAGAGATATTTTCTGCTGTCTTTCTTCCTTTTCCTCCCAACTTCGCTTTTCCCCCATCGTTGTCATTCCATCCTTTGCTCTCTCGTTTCCGATCTTTCTTGCTTCTGCCCAAGGGCGTCATGCCCTTTCCTCTCTCCCCTCCATCCTCCCTTTATATCGTCACGAACCCCCTGAGTGGGTAGTTACTATTCATTGTCCTTCACTCTAATTGCATGAAGGCTGTCGCCACAAAAAGGAGCGAATTGGAATGAGAATGAAAAAAGAAGAGTTCGAACTGTTCTGCTGATCAGAAAAGGGGCAATTCGTGGTGAACATCCACGAGTGCCGGCGAGAGATGTTGTTAGGGATGAGGGCCAGCAGGAAAAAGACATCCGAGATGGCAGCTAAGGCCAGCAATGTGTTCGTTCTGAAATTGAGAGAGAGAGAGGGAGAGAGAGAGAGAGACAGAGAGAGAGAGAGAGAGAGAGAGAGAGAGAGAGAGTAAGAGAGCAAATGAAAACGTTGAGTGCAAATTGTAGGAAAGCAGAAAGCAAGGATTAAAAAAAGGTACGATGCGGGATTAGTGATAAAACGAGGAAGAAAGAGAAGAGAGTGAAAAGGGAATGAAGTCTAGAAGACGAGGTTAGCATGACAATAATGTATCATGAGTAGTGAATAAATGAGAGGAGAAGAAAGAGATGACGAGAGAAAGAGAGAGGGGGAGAGAGAGAGAGAGAGAAGTGAGAGAGAGAGAGTGAGAGAGAGAGAGAGAGAACTGACTTGCTCCGCATGGGACGCGAGAAGAGAACGAGCAGGTTGATCAGATTGCCCGAGATGCCCAGAAGGGCCTGGAAGGGAAAGAGACCCTCGCAGATTCTCACGACGCTGCTCTCTGACGACATCGGATTGACTGCCTGTCAAGGAAACATAGGGAATCATCTTATGGCCTTTTCTGTCATCTACCACTCTCTGTCTCTATCTCTCTCTCCCTTCTCTCTCTCCGTTCTCTCTCTCTCCGTTCTCTCTCTCCTTTCTCTCTCTCTCTCGGTCTCTCTCTCTTCTCTTTCTTTTCGTCAGTCGTTCGCACTTGCCCTTCTATCCTTTTCCTATCTTCTCCTTTCTCACTATGGATGCGGTTGCAATTAAGATGAAGAAACATTTCGCTTCAAGACATCAATTATAGCAAGACGAAAATGGAGAAGAAGTCGGCGGAAAGGAAAGTGAGCGGGAAGGGTTAAAAAGTCAAGAATTTCTATCATACTCTAAAGAAGATGAAGTTCCGAGGCAAACGGGAAACTAGAAAAGGTGGCAGGCCTGAATATCCTTTTTTCCTTCACAACATCATCAGGCATTCTCATATCTCATATACATACATACATATCACAGACTGAAGAAAGGTTAGTTGAACAAAATAATAAAGACAGAAAAAGAAGAATACGATGCAATGAAGCCTTTGCTCCTTCTGCCAAATCTTCACGAATTGTTATCAAGTTTAGAAAGCGACAGGATATGATTTTTTACATGAAACACCGCGAAAACAAGCGATTGATGTGCATATACGGAAATGAAAGTGGTAGAGAAACGGAAGAGAGTTAGGGAGAAAGGGAGAAATGTGGCAGTGAACGAATTAGAAGTAGGAGGTACGAAAACAACTGAGAAGGAGAGAGGAAGAAAGAGGGAGAGAAGGAGAGAGAGGGAGAGAGAGAGAGAGGGAGAGAGAGGGAGATGTGAGAGGGAGATGTGAGAGGGAGATGTGAGAGTGAGAGGGAGAGAAGTGAGAGGGAAGAACGGAGAGGTAGAATACGAGTGGCGCAGAAGTTTGCCGTTCGCGAATGTCCAGCACAGCGACAACGTCAACCTCTCCATTTATCTCCCTCCCCTTTATTCTCTCCCATTTCGCACTCTTTTCTCTCCAGTCAAACATCAGCTTCTCCTCATTTTGATATGTCTCCTTTCTCCTTCCTTCGCTTTTCCTTTTTTGCTTCTACCATCTCTCTGGTCGTTGCAAATTTCTCTTCACTTTCTCTCGCACTCGCTGACTCCTCCCGACACCGTTGCCTTCTTTGTCTTCCTGTAGTTGATACTACTTAATCTGGCAGCTTTCGGTCTATCTTTCTCTCTCATCCTCCATCTCTTCTTCCCTCTCTCCCTTTCTATCCACCTCTTTCTCTCCTTCTCCCCATCTCTCTCTCTCTCTCCCTCTCTCTCTCTCTCGGTCAAGCAAGTATGCCGATCTTTCAATGGTATTGGCTAGTCTGGTCTGCGTCGAGTAATCAGATCAGAAGGTGACTTATCTAATAAGGAGAGCATCAGCAGAATTGAAGAGAAGAAGAGGAAGCATTCACCTGCCACCCAGTCTGCCAATTCGTGGGCTGCACCACTTCCAGCCATACCAGACATTCAGAAGAGTCAGAAACAACATGGCCTTCGCACAAAGGAATCAGGAAACCAAAGCATTTAAAATGTTTACATTTTGAAAAAATTCCCTGATTTCACCGACATAGTCGTTTTAGCAACCATTTAACAGAGATGCGAGACATCTAAAGGAAGCATCTGAAATCTTGGAAAGCGCGAAATTCTGCCCTCAGTTTAGATGGAGACGACGAATCTTCAATCCGATCTCTCTTTTTCTATTTCGTACTTTCTCAACACTCATTCCTTTAGGCATCAGCTGCCTCTCTCTCTCTCTCTCTCTCTCTCTATCTGCTTCTATTTCGCTCACCCCCATTCCTTTTCTCTCTCTGTATCTCTCCCCCTCTGTCTCTCCGTCTGTCCCTCTCTTCATTACTTCTAACCCTCTCATTTGCGTTTTTATGCAATCTCTTCGCGTCTTCATAACTGAAATGAGAAAGTAGAACTCGTGATGGAAGTGTCTCCATTTTCATGACAAATAATTGTGGATGAGGTGGAAGGGGGGAAAAGAGAAGGATAGAAAAGAGTGAGATAGAGAGAGAAAGAGAGAGAGAGAGAGAGAGAGAGAGAGAAAAGAGGAGATAGACGTAGAGAGAGATCAAAGAAAAGGAACAGGGAAGAGAGTGAGAAAAGAAGAGATGGAAATCGAAAGACCAGGTGGAAGAGGGAGGTAAGATCCGAAGGACAAAGAGAGGGAGGGAGAGCCAATGAAACCGAGAGAACGCAAGGTAATGGAGTGGGAAATGGAAGAGAAGCCGTGAAGTGGAAATGTCTCCTTTCATGGTATGTATGTGAATGGTGCATAATATAACGGAAGAAGACTCTATCCCTTTTATCTCTCTTTCTCTCTCTCTCTCTCTCTCGCTCTCTCTGTCTCTCTCTCCTTCGTTCTCAATCTCTCTCTCTCTCTCTCTCTTACATTCTTTGAATAAAAGGGAGTTGGGACCCAACTCATATGGGAAGAGTGCAACAAATAAAATGATTGTTTCTCACTCTATTCTTGACACTCACAACAATGAACTTCAAATGTTTTCTTTTCCTAACGTCATGCCCTCAATGTCATTCATCCTCGTTCGTTTCGGCGACGATCAGCTCTCTCACTAGTTCACTATCTTCTCCTCATTCTCCCCACCTCTTCTCTTTCTCACCCTCTCTCTTTCTCTTTCTCTCTCTCTCTATCTCTCTTTCTTCGCTCCCTCTCTCTCTCACGCTCTCTTTCTCTCTCTCTCTCTATCTCTCTTTCTTCGCTCCCTCTCTCCCACGCTCTCTTTCTCTCTCTCTTCGCTTTCTCTCTCTCTCTCTCTCTCTCTCTCTCAGCCGATGCAGGTGCTGGGCAAGTAGCCAAAAGCCTGTGTTGTAATGGCCGAAGAGCTATGAGACGCTAATTGTAAGAAGTCAGCGAAAGGCATAAGATATACCAGAAGCAAGAAGGCAGGAATACGGCAGATGGAAAATAGAAAGAGACGCAGAGCGAAGACTGAGAGTGTGAAGACAGAGAAAGAGGAGAGGGAGAGGAGGGGTGAATTGCGAGGAAGAGAGTTGCCAATGCGATGGCTGCAATGCTCAGCCCTGTCTCTTCCCTTCTCTCCATCGTTATCTTCTCCGAGTTTCTGCTAAGGACATCATGCCAGAATTTGGAGAAGTCGAGATCAGTTTGGGTGGAGCAGGGACTCGTGAGGGGGAAGATCTACAAGATGGGAGAGAGGCAACTTCAGATCTTCCGAGGTATTCCTTATGCAGAAGCGCCTATTGGAGACTTGCGATTCAAGGTTTCTTTCCTCTGCTTCTAAACTGTTTTACTTTCTCTTTATTTCCTGCTTGTACAGTCCAAAAGAGTTTTCTCATTTTGTTTGAAGCGACCCGTGAAGAAGAGTCGCTGGCACCAAGAACTGGCGGCCGTAGAATATGCACCGCCCTGTCTGCAGTTCATGGACTTCCATAGAAACGACCGTTTCTCTGGTTCAAATATGGAAAGGGAGAGCGAAGATTGTCTTTATCTCAACGTATTTTCACCTTATGTTCGTTTTTTGCTTCATTCTTCATTCTTCTGAAAGAGAGTTTGAATTTCGAACAGAAGAGAGAGGGTAAGAATGAGAATTACAAAGAAGAAAGAGAATCAGAGAGAAGATACGATTAACGTTTTTGGTGGCCAGGACAGCGAGGAAGAGGCGACTCTCTTCCCAGTCTTGGTCTGGATTCACGGAGGAAGTTTCTTGGCGGGATCGGGAGACACAGGAATCGACATGGAGGTTGTCGCCAGGAATATCGTCTTCAAGGGAGTTGTTCTCGTCACTATCAACTATCGCCTGGGGCCACTTGGTTCGCGCTCTCTCTCTCTCTCACTCTCTTTCTCTCTCGTTCTCTGTCTCTCTCTCTCTGTCTCTCTAAGTAAGATACTCTTTCCTCTTCTTTTCTGTCTTTCAAAGGCACTCTCCTCTCTGTCATAGTCTCTATTTTTTTCTCTTTCTCTCCCTCTCTCTATCTAACTTTTCTTACCTTATTTCACTCTCCACACCAATGAATGAATCCCTTATTCAGGATTCATGAACTACAACATGGACGGGAAAGTGGAAGGGAACCATGGCATCTGGGACATGGTTACTCCTTGACTCCTCCCCAGGCTGAGATGACCGAGTGGTTGCAGGTCATGGCACTGGAGTGGATTCAGGCCAACATGAAGCAGCTGAATGGAGATCCATCCAAAGTCACTCTCATGGGAGAATCCGCCGGAGCCGCTGCTGTCTCTCTTCTCGCACTCTCTCCTGCCTCTCAACGTAAGATGTTCTCTCTCTCTCTCTCTCTGGTTCTCACACACCCTTTCTCTCTCTCTCTCTATCGTTTAGATCTCTTCCACCAGGCGATTCTGATGAGTGGGTCGAGCCTTGCTGGCTGGGCAGTTCACAGCCACGGCTCTCCTTCCTGGAGCATTGATAATCTCTCCTCTTACCTCCGGTATTTTATTTTCCAGCTTTTTCTAGCAGATATTTCATCCATTTTTTCATAAAGTTGCGAGCGCTCAATCTCGGAAGAGGATGCGGATGATATCATTGGAGAGGAGTACACGAAGGAGGAGATCGAAGCCAAACACTGCAACTATCAGGATGTCAAGATGGACTGCCTCATTGTAGGTCCACTCTTATTCTCCAACTCTCTCCTTCTCTAGTTCTCTAACCCTCCCCTTCCCTCCTTCTCTCGTTCTCTAACCCTTCCTTTCCCTCTTTCTCTCGTTATCTAGCCCTCCGCTTCTCTCCTTCTCTCGTTCTCTAACCCTCCCCTTCCCTCCTTCTCTCGTTCTCTAACCCTCCCTCCCTTTCCCTCTTTCTCTCGTTCTCTAACCCTCCCCTTCCCTCTTTCTCTCGTTCTCTGACCCTCTCATTCCCTCCTTTTAGACGGATTTAACTACTCAGGAAGTGCTCTCTTGTCTGAGGAAAGAGCTAAATTTTAGCTCTCAACTATTTCGGAAAGCGCTGTCTATCGAGGTAAACTTTTAGAGCGAGGTGATAAAGATACAGATATTATGAGGTAAATAGAGAGAGAGAGAGAGAGAAGAGAGAGAGCAAGAATAGCAAGTATGGAGCACACTGCTACAGTTGGGAGTGTCGAAGATGATAGTGGACGGAGAACTTCTCCCCTCTGCCCCCTCCGATTTCATCTCGATCTCCGCTTCCAAGCCCATTCTAATCGGAGTCGCTCGCAGTGAATGGGCACACAAGAAACGTTTCTTCTTTCTTTCCCACTATTATTTTTTAATTCTTTTTGGTTGCCTTGTACTGTTTCTTTAAAACTATTTTAAAACTAATACAGAGTAGCCGGAACTGCGATTATCATTCGCGAGTGTTTTCTCTTCCTCTCACTCTCCTCCTCTCACTTTCTTCCTCTCACTCTCCTCCTCTCACTTTCTTCCTCTCACTCTCCTCCTCTCACTCTCTTCCTCTCACTCTCCTCCTCTCACTTTCTTCCTCTCACTCTCCTCCTCTCACTTTCTTCCTCTCACTCTCCTCCTCTCACTCATTTCCTCTCATTCTCCTCTTCTTACTTTCTTCCTCTCACTCTCCTCCTCTCACTCTCTTCCTCTCACTCTCCTCCGCTCACTCTCTTCCTCTCACCCCCTTCCTCTCACTCTCCTCCTCTCACTTTCTTCCTCTCACTCTCCTCCTCTCACTTTCTTCCTCTCACTCTCCTCCTCTCACTTTCTTCCTCTCACTTTCTTCCTCTCACTCTCCTCCTCTCACTCTCCTCCTCTCACTTTCTTCCTCTCACTCTCCTCCTCTCACTTTCTTCCTCTCACTCTCCTCCTCTCACTTTCTTCCTCTCACTCTCCTCCTCTCACTTTCTTCCTCTCACTCTCCTCCTCTCACTTTCTTCCTCTCACTCTCCTCCTCTCACTCTCTTCCTCTCACTCTCCTCCTCTCACTTTCTTCCTCTCACTCTCCTCCTCTCACTCTCCTCCTCTCACTTTCTTCCTCTCACTCTCCTCCTCTCACACTCTTCCTCTCACTCTCCTCCTCTCACTTTCTTCCTCTCACCCCCTTCCTCTCACTCTCCTCCTCTCACTTTCTTCCTCTCACTCTCCTCCTCTCACTTTCTTCCTCTCACTCTCCTCCTCTCACTTTCTTCCTCTCACTCTCCTCCTCTCACTTTCTTCCTTTCACTCTCCTCCTCTCACTCTCTTCCTCTCACCCCCTTCCTCTCACTCTCCTCCTCTCACTTTCTTCCTCTCACTCTCCTCCTCTCACTTTCTTCCTCTCACTCTCCTCCTCTCACTTTCTTCCTCTCACTCTCCTCCTCTCACTCTCTTCCTCTCACTCTCCTCCTCTCACTCTCTTCCTCTCACCCCCTTCCTCTCACTCTCCTTTTCTCACTTTCTTCCTCTCACTCTCCTCCTCTCACTTTCTTCCTCTCACTCTCCTCCTCTCACTCTCTTCCTCTCACTCTCCTCCTCTCACTCTCTTCCTCTCACCCCCTTCCTCTCACTCTCCTCCTCTCACTTTCTTCCTCTCACTCTCCTCCTCTCACTTTCTTCCTCTCACTCTCCTCCTCTCACTTTCTTCCTCTCACTCTCCTCCTCTCACTCTCTTCCTCTCACCCCCTTCCTCTCACTCTCCTCCTCTCACTTTCTTCCTCTCACTCTCCTCCTCTCACTCTCTTCCTCTTACCCCCTTCCTCTCACTCTCCTCCTCTCACTTTCTTCCTCTCACTCTCCTCCTCTCACTCTCTTCCTCTCACCCCCTTCCTCTCACTCTCCTCCTCTCACTCTCCTCCTCTCACTTTCTTCCTCTCACTCTCCTCCTCTCACTTTCTTCCTCTCACTCTCCTCCTCTCACTTTCTTCCTCTCACTCTCCTCCTCTCACTCTCTTCCTCTCACTCTCCTCCTCTCACTCTCTTCCTCTCACTCTCCTCCTCTCACTCTCTTCCTCTCACCCCCTTCCTCTCACTCTCCTCCTCTCACTTTCTTCCTCTCACTCTCCTCCTCTCACTTTCTTCCTCTCACTCTCCTCCTCTCACTTTCTTCCTCTCACTCTCCTCCTCTCACTCTCTTCCTCTCACTCTCCTCCTCTCACTTTCTTCCTCTCACTCTCCTCCTCTCACTTTCTTCCTCTCACTCTCCTCCTCTCACTCATTTCCTCTCATTCTCCTCTTCTTACTTTCTTCCTCTCACTCTCCTCCTCTCACTCTCTTCCTCTCACTCTCCTCCGCTCACTCTCTTCCTCTCACCCCCTTCCTCTCACTCTCCTCCTCTCACTTTCTTCCTCTCACTCTCCTCCTCTCACTTTCTTCCTCTCACTCTCCTCCTCTCACTTTCTTCCTCTCACTTTCTTCCTCTCACTCTCCTCCTCTCACTCTCCTCCTCTCACTTTCTTCCTCTCACTCTCCTCCTCTCACTTTCTTCCTCTCACTCTCCTCCTCTCACTTTCTTCCTCTCACTCTCCTCCTCTCACTTTCTTCCTCTCACTCTCCTCCTCTCACTTTCTTCCTCTCACTCTCCTCCTCTCACTCTCTTCCTCTCACTCTCCTCCTCTCACTTTCTTCCTCTCACTCTCCTCCTCTCACTCTCCTCCTCTCACTTTCTTCCTCTCACTCTCCTCCTCTCACACTCTTCCTCTCACTCTCCTCCTCTCACTTTCTTCCTCTCACCCCCTTCCTCTCACTCTCCTCCTCTCACTTTCTTCCTCTCACTCTCCTCCTCTCACTTTCTTCCTCTCACTCTCCTCCTCTCACTTTCTTCCTCTCACTCTCCTCCTCTCACTTTCTTCCTTTCACTCTCCTCCTCTCACTCTCTTCCTCTCACCCCCTTCCTCTCACTCTCCTCCTCTCACTTTCTTCCTCTCACTCTCCTCCTCTCACTTTCTTCCTCTCACTCTCCTCCTCTCACTTTCTTCCTCTCACTCTCCTCCTCTCACTCTCTTCCTCTCACTCTCCTCCTCTCACTCTCTTCCTCTCACCCCCTTCCTCTCACTCTCCTTTTCTCACTTTCTTCCTCTCACTCTCCTCCTCTCACTTTCTTCCTCTCACTCTCCTCCTCTCACTCTCTTCCTCTCACTCTCCTCCTCTCACTCTCTTCCTCTCACCCCCTTCCTCTCACTCTCCTCCTCTCACTTTCTTCCTCTCACTCTCCTCCTCTCACTTTCTTCCTCTCACTCTCCTCCTCTCACTTTCTTCCTCTCACTCTCCTCCTCTCACTCTCTTCCTCTCACCCCCTTCCTCTCACTCTCCTCCTCTCACTTTCTTCCTCTCACTCTCCTCCTCTCACTCTCTTCCTCTTACCCCCTTCCTCTCACTCTCCTCCTCTCACTTTCTTCCTCTCACTCTCCTCCTCTCACTCTCTTCCTCTCACCCCCTTCCTCTCACTCTCCTCCTCTCACTCTCCTCCTCTCACTTTCTTCCTCTCACTCTCCTCCTCTCACTTTCTTCCTCTCACTCTCCTCCTCTCACTTTCTTCCTCTCACTCTCCTCCTCTCACTCTCTTCCTCTCACTCTCCTCCTCTCACTCTCTTCCTCTCACTCTCCTCCTCTCACTCTCTTCCTCTCACCCCCTTCCTCTCACTCTCCTCCTCTCACTTTCTTCCTCTCACTCTCCTCCTCTCACTTTCTTCCTCTCACTCTCCTCCTCTCACTTTCTTCCTCTCACTCTCCTCCTCTCACTCTCTTCCTCTCACCCCCTTCCTCTCACTCTCCTCCTCTCACTTTCTTCCTCTCACTCTCCTCCTCTCACTTTCTTCCTCTCACTCTCCTCCTCTCACTTTCTTCCTCTCACTCTCCTCCTCTCACTTTCTTCCTCTCACTCTCCTCCTCTCACTTTCTTCCTCTCACTCTCCTCCTCTCACTCTCTTCCTCTCACTCTCCTCCTCTCACTTTCTTCCTCTCACTCTCCTCCTCTCACTCTCCTCCTCTCACTTTCTTCCTCTCACTCTCCTCCTCTCACACTCTTCCTCTCACTCTCCTCCTCTCACTTTCTTCCTCTCACCCCCTTCCTCTCACTCTCCTCCTCTCACTTTCTTCCTCTCACTCTCCTCCTTTCACTTTCTTCCTCTCACTCTCCTCCTCTCACTTTCTTCCTCTCACTCTCCTCCTCTCACTTTCTTCCTTTCACTCTCCTCCTCTCACTCTCTTCCTTTCACCCCCTTCCTCTCACTCTCCTCCTCTCACTTTCTTCCTCTCACTCTCCTCCTCTCACTTTCTTCCTCTCACTCTCCTCCTCTCACTTTCTTCCTCTCACTCTCCTCCTCTCACTCTCTTCCTCTCACTCTCCTCCTCTCACTCTCTTCCTCTCACCCCCTTCCTCTCACTCTCCTTTTCTCACTTTCTTCCTCTCACTCTCCTCCTCTCACTTTCTTCCTCTCACTCTCCTCCTCTCACTCTCTTCCTCTCACTCTCCTCCTCTCACTCTCTTCCTCTCACCCCCTTCCTCTCACTCTCCTCCTCTCACTTTCTTCCTCTCACTCTCCTCCTCTCACTTTCTTCCTCTCACCCCCTTCCTCTCACTCTCCTCCTCTCACTCTCCTCCTCTCACTTTCTTCCTCTCACTCTCCTCCTCTCACTTTCTTCCTCTCACTCTCCTCCTCTCACTCTCTTCCTCTCACCCCCTTCCTCTGACTCTCTTTCTCTTACTCTCTTTCTCTCACTCTCTTCCTCTCACTCTCCTCCTCTCACTCTCTTCCTCTCACCCCCTTCCTCTCACTCTCCTCCTCTCACTCTCCTCCTCTCACTTTCTTCCTCTCACTCTCCTCCTCTCACTTTCTTCCTCTCACTCTCCTCCTCTCACTTTCTTCCTCTCACTCTCCTCCTCTCACTCTCTTCCTCTCACTCTCCTCCTCTCACTCTCTTCCTCTCACTCTCCTCCTCTCACTCTCTTCCTCTCACCCCCTTCCTCTCACTCTCCTCCTCTCACTTTCTTCATCTCACTCTCCTCCTCTCACTTTCTTCCTCTCACTCTCCTCCTCTCACTTTCTTCCTCTCACTCTCCTCCTCTCACTCTCTTCCTCTCACCCCCTCCTCTCACTCTCCTCCTCTCACTTTCTTCCTCTCACTCTCCTCCTCTCACTTTCTTCCTCTCACTCTCCTCCTCTCACTTTCTTCCTCTCACTCTCCTCCTCTCACTTTCTTCCTCTCACTCTCCTCCTCTCACTCTCTTCCTCTCACTCTCCTCCTCTCACTCTCTTCCTCTCACCCCCTTCCTCTCACTCTCCTCCTCTCACTTTCTTCCTCTCACTCTCCTCCTCTCACTTTCTTCCTCTCACTCTCCTCCTCTCACTTTCTTCCTCTCACTCTCCTCCTCTCACTCTCTTCCTCTCACCCCCTTCCTCTCACTCTCCTCCTCTCACTTTCTTCCTCTCACTCTCCTCCTCTCACTCTCTTCCTCTTACCCCCTTCCTCTCACTCTCCTCCTCTCACTTTCTTCCTCTCACTCTCCTCCTCTCACTTTCTTCCTCTCACTCTCCTCCTCTCACTCTCTTCCTCTCACCCCCTTCCTCTCACTCTCCTCCTCTCACTTTCTTCCTCTCACTCTCCTCCTCTCACTCTCTTCCTCTTACCCCCTTCCTCTCACTCTCCTCCTCTCACTTTCTTCCTCTCACTCTCCTCCTCTCACTCTCTTCCTCTCACTCTCCTCCTCTCACTTTCTTCCTCTCACTCTCCTCCTCTCACTTTCTTCCTCTCACTCTCCTCCTCTCACTTTCTTCCTTTCACTCTCCTCCTCTCACTCTCTTCCTCTCACCCCCTTCCTCTCACTCTCCTCCTCTCACTCTCCTCCTCTCACTCTCTTCCTCTCACTCTCCTCCTCTCACTCTCTTCCTCTCACTCTCCTCTCACTCTCTCCTCTCTTCCTCTCACTCTCCTCCTCTCACTTTCTTCCTCTCACTCTCCTCCTCTCACTTTCTTCCTCTCACTCTCCTCCTCTCACTTTCTTCCTCTCACTCTCCTCCTCTCACTTTCTTCCTCTCACTCTCCTCCTCTCACTCTCTTCCTCTCACTCCCTCTCTCTCACTCTCCTCCTCTCACTCTCTCTCCTCTCACTCTCCTCTCTCTCACTTTCTTCCTCTCACTCTCCTCCTCTCACTTTCTTCCTCTCACTCTCCTCCTCTCACTTTCTTCCTCTCACTCTCCTCCTCTCACTTTCTTCCTCTCACTCTCCTCCTCTCACTTTCTTCCTCTCACTCTCCTCCTCTCACTTTCTTCTCTCTCACTCTCCTCCTCTCACTTTCTTCCTCTCACTTTCCTCCTCTCACTTTCTTCCTCTCACTCTCCTCCTCTCACTCTCTTCCTCTCACTTCCTCTCACTCTCTCCTCTCACTTTCTTCCTCTCACTCTCCTCCTCTCACTCTCTTCCTCTCACTCCCCTTCCTCTCACTCTCCTCCTCTCACTTTCTTCCTCTCACTCTCCTCCTCTCACTCTCTTCCTCTCTACCTCCCTTCCTCTCACTCTCCTCCTCTCACTTTCTTCCTCTCACTCTCCTCCTCTCACTCTCCTCCTCTCACTCTCTTCCTCTCACTCTCCTCCTCTCACTTTCTTCCTCTCACTCTCCTCCTCTCACTCTCCTCCTCTCACTCTCCTCCTCTCGCTTTCTTCCTCTCACTCTCCTCCTCTCACTTTCTTCCTCTCACTCTCCTCCTCTCACTTTCTTCCTCTCACTCTCCTCCTCTCACTCTCTTCCTCTCACTCTCCTCCTCTCACTCTCTTCCTCTCACTCTCCTCCTCTCACTCTCTTCCTCTCACCCCCTTCCTCTCACTCTCCTCCTCTCACTTTCTTCCTCTCACTCTCCTCCTCTCACTTTCTTCCTCTCACTCTCCTCCTCTCACTTTCTTCCTCTCACTCTCCTCCTCTCACTCTCTTCCTCTCACCCCCTTCCTCTCACTCTCCTCCTCTCACTTTCTTCCTCTCACTCTCCTCCTCTCACTTTCTTCCTCTCACTCTCCTCCTCTCACTTTCTTCCTCTCACTCTCCTCCTCTCACTTTCTTCCTCTCACTCTCCTCCTCTCACTTTCTTCCTCTCACTCTCCTCCTCTCACTCTCTTCCTCTCACTCTCCTCCTCTCACTTTCTTCCTCTCACTCTCCTCCTCTCACTTTCTTCCTCTCACTCTCCTCTTCTCACTTTCTTCCTCTCACTCCACTCCTCTCACACTCTTCCTCTCACTCTCCTCCTCTCACTTTCTTCCTCTCACCCCCTTCCTCTCACTCTCCTCCTCTCACTTTCTTCCTCTCACTCTCCTCCTCTCACTTTCTTCCTCTCACTCTCCTCCTCTCACTTTCTTCCTCTCACTCTCCTCCTCTCACTTTCTTCCTTTCACTCTCCTCCTCTCACTCTCTTCCTCTCACCCCCTTCCTCTCACTCTCCTCCTCTCACTTTCTTCCTCTCACTCTCCTCCTCTCACTTTCTTCCTCTCACTCTCCTCCTCTCACTCTCTTCCTCTCACTCTCCTCCTCTCACTCTCTTCCTCTCACCCCCTTCCTCTCACTCTCCTTTTCTCACTTTCTTCCTCTCACTCTCCTCCTCTCACTTTCTTCCTCTCACTCTCCTCCTCTCACTCTCTTCCTCTCACTCTCCTCCTCTCACTCTCTTCCTCTCACCCCCTTCCTCTCACTCTCCTCCTCTCACTTTCTTCCTCTCACTCTCCTCCTCTCACTTTCTTCCTCTCACTCTCCTCCTCTCACTCTCTTCCTCTCACCCCCTTCCTCTCACTCTCCTCCTCTCACTTTCTTCCTCTCACTCTCCTCCTCTCACTTTCTTCCTCTCACTCTCCTCCTCTCACTTTCTTCCTCTCACTCTCCTCCTCTCACTTTCTTCCTTTCACTCTCCTCCTCTCACTCTCTTCCTCTCACCCCCTTCCTCTCACTCTCCTCCTCTCACTTTCTTCCTCTCACTCTCCTCCTCTCACTTTCTTCCTCTCACTCTCCTCCTCTCACTCTCTTCCTCTCACCCCCTTCCTCTCACTCTCCTCCTCTCACTTTCTTCCTCTCACTCTCTTCCTCTTACCCCCTTCCTCTCACTCTCCTCCTCTCACTTTCTTCCTCTCACTCTCCTCCTCTCACTCTCTTCCTCTCACCCCCTTCCTCTCACTCTCCTCCTCTCACTCTCCTCCTCTCACTTTCTTCCTCTCACTCTCCTCCTCTCACTTTCTTCCTCTCACTCTCCTCCTCTCACTTTCTTCCTCTCACTCTCCTCCTCTCACTCTCTTCCTCTCACTCTCCTCCTCTCACTCTCTTCCTCTTACCCCCTTCCTCTCACTCTCCTCCTCTCACTTTCTTCCTCTCACTCTCCTCCTCTCACTCTCTTCCTCTCACCCCCTTCCTCTCACTCTCCTCCTCTCACTCTCCTCCTCTCACTTTCTTCCTCTCACTCTCCTCCTCTCACTTTCTTCCTCTCACTCTCCTCCTCTCACTCTCTTCCTCTCACCCCCTTCCTCTGACTCTCTTTCTCTTACTCTCTTTCTCTCACTCTCTTCCTCTCACTCTCCTCTTCTCACTCTCTTCCTCTCACACCCTTCCTCTCACTCTCCTCCTCTCACTCTCCTCCTCTCACTTTCTTCCTCTCACTCTCCAGCTCAGTTCTACAACCTCCCTCGTCTGAGTGAATTGACTCGATCGGAGGCAGAAGAAGCGACATTCCGAGTAGTTGAGTCAGCCTTCCATCCAACCTCAAAGGAGAAACTTCCGAATGCGACTCTTCTCCTCGTTGCCAATGCTTCCTTTGCTCGGTACATTGATGACCCCTCCAACACTTTCCTCCCTCAGCGAGTAGTCGCCAGACTTCAGAAAGTAAGTTCTCCTCTCCATATCACCTTCTCTGCCTCATCTCTTACTCCTCTAAAATCTCTCTCTCTCTCTCTCTCTCTGCTTTTCTTTCTCTCTCTTTAGATGGAAGCCGACATCGAATTCGTAGCTCCATGTGCGCGTGAGGTAAAGGCTTACATCACTCAAGGAATGCCAACTTACGTGTACTCCTTCGACTTCATGCCAACTTCTCCCATTTATGAAGAGGACAAAAAGGTCTTTTCTCTCTTCGGCAAGGAGCCTGTTCACATTCTTCGCAAAGATGACAACTTTGAAGGTGTACTTCCATAACCCATTTCTTGATTGTACTTCGAATAAATTAACTTTTTTTGAAGATTCAAGGATGGAACCTTTCCATGGTCTGGACCACGCATTCATCTTCACGAGGGGATATTCCAGCAATCTCGAGGTCACTTCAGCCATCCAATCTTGTCTTTGTGATTCTTCGGTAGTTCAGATTCGGCCCTTCACAAAAAGGGACGAGGCAATGACTAAGATGCTCACTCGGATGTGGACAAACTTCGTGAAGACAGGAGATCCATCCACGCCAAGACTCGTCTGGCCATCCAGCAGATTTAATGAGAGCAGACATCTTGCACTCGACCTCCCTCCACGGTGGGACATGGAAAGACTGGGAATACTCACATACGGAGTATAGTACAAGGCATAACAGTGAGAAGAATTAAACGAGACATTTAAAACTACATTGTTAAGAATAATGCAAGGAGAGATTCACTGGCCGAATGCATCGTTCTGGAACGTCGAAGTGGATATGATCTCCCGTTACATCCCCAAGGACAGTGAGACTGGCCTCGTGGATCCCGGTTCTGAGCTGACCAATGAAGAACGGGTGGAGGTTAGAGGATACTGTGAGAAGGCGAGAGAGAGAGAGAGAGAGAAAGAGAAAGAGAGAGAGACAGAGAGAGACAGACAGAGAGAGAGACAGAGAGAGAGAGAGAGAAGAAGAGAGAGAGAAAGAGAGAGAGAGAGAGAGAGAGAGAGAGAGAGAGAGAGAGTTGGCTGCAGCTGGCAGCGTACCGCCGTGCTTGGTGGGCCTTGTGGGTGCTGGTTGCGACGATCGTATTCGTTACGTGGATTGCAGTTGTGTATTATGTGTGGAGATGCAGCAGAGCCCCCCGCTCCAAACCATACGACAACATTGTAGTCGCACCCCGGGCTGTCTAACACTCTCTCCTCTCTTTCTCTGCTCTTGTCTCTCCTTCAACATCGTAGTCGCACCCCGGGCTGTCTAACACTCTCTCCTCTCTTTCTCTGCTCTTGTCTCTCCTTGATGCTCACTTACTCATTACTCATTCGTATCATAATGAATGATTTTCAACCTTCCTCTTGAGCTTTCGACTTTTGTCATACACTTCTATCTCCACCTTTGCAAAACGGGTCATCTGCTCAGCGAATTGCACAAATAAACTTTTTATTATTATTTATTTTCTTCTTTGGAAAGCGCAATTGTAATAACGTACAACAAATTCAATAAATCGTTGAAATGACTTGCGCTTACCCGGTGCAACGTCAAGTTTAAAGCAAATTGTGACAAGACACAGAGAAAACCCAGCGAATAAAAGGGCCGAATTTTCCTTGTTATTTCTCGTTCAATGTATAAAGTAACCGAATCTGTGTGAGAAAAAAATTCTGCAAAAACAGTCTGGGGTAATTCAGAGGCACGTAAAACAGAGTGGGTGTTGAAATGAGGCAACCCTTTATTCCCTGAGTAACGCTTTGTTTTTAAAGACAAAATGAAAGAAGAGCCGTAAAAAATCCTAAAATATGACTGGCAAAGTGGTGACTTTTCCAAACCGAAAGAGCGTGACGAAGAGATGAGCCAGGATGAATTGACATTTCATGATTCCATGGCATTCCCAGATAGATGAGATGGTACACAGCAAGACATGTCCATAGCAGATTCACTGTGAATCCTCTCAGAGATTGGCCAGAGTGGGCGTGGCCACATCCAACGGAACATTCTCTGAACAAGTCATTCTTAGAAGAATGGACAGGAGACAGGAATACCTTGAGCGGCAGCAGAGGGAGAGTCTACGGGAAAGTCGATTCCTCACGTGATTCTCGGCCCAGGAAAGAAATCCAAGAGAAAGAAGGACAGCGGAGAGTTGGCCGTTCAAACCCTTCAAAGTGCCTTTTTTTATCATTCTTATAAATTCTTAAAGCGAACATAGAAGATGAACTTACATGGAAAAGCGAGCTGACGACGAAAGTTGACAGAATTCCAACAGAACTGCCAAGATGTCTTGTTCGCGAGTAAACATCTCAAATAAAAACTACTGTGTAAACAGAAGAATTATAGAAAGGAAATAAATTTTGCAAATAAATAAATTTCTCACACTTAAAGAGATATTGGTGCATAGGGACATTCCACACGGTGACCACTTCAGTCAGAGACCGCGGGATTTCAATCTTAAACGGAGAAACAATAGACGAGAAGCTCATTCCAGCAGCGCAGCTCAGGCCTTTCAAATAGTTAATAACAATTATTAGCAGAGAACTATTTTGCTAATCCAACCATACGACCAGAAGCTGATGAAGTAATGGCTGCATCGGAAAGACTGAGCATCGGCAAAATTCCGAGCGAGACCAACAGACGGGAAGTACAACTCTGTGAAGCAGGAGGACACCAGCATGCAACTCAAGCTGACTCCCAGGGAGAGGGCGGCCCATACGAGGAGAGAGAACTCGCTCTTCAATCAACAATGAAATTTCAAAGGTCTTTACAATTTCGTACTTCAACTATTCGGAGCATGGTAGACTGACATTAAATGAGGAATGAGAAGGATAACCTTGGAGCCTTTGAATCCGAATGACATTCGGTAAACTCTCAGCGGAATTGCAGGACCAAAGAGAATGGTTGCGGGGTTGAGAAAGTAAGAAAGAATGACGAGGGGATGTTCAAGAGGATCTCCATCGCTGATATCGAAAGCAACAGAGGACATCTTCATCGCTAAGATCATTACCACTCCCCGGTAAGAAGAAAATTCATTGCCATAGTCGCTCAGCTCTCTGAAAACACAACGCAGTAAAGCACAGATATCATTCTTTTTTCTAAAGCGAAATAAACAAGAGTAAACGAAACAACTAACAATGCAGCCAGCGAAAGCAACGCGGAGATCGTAACAAAGTAGCCGATTTGCCCTCGAAAACGTCAGAGAAACAGTTACTACTGTTGCGGAAAGAGCAACAGCAGAGACGATAGGGAGAGGCAGGTTCCACTCATACAAAAGAGCAAGGCCCAGTAAACTCACAATTCCGTGGGTTAGATATTTGCCTAGGAAACCTGCAACGAAACGCACATCTAATTTAATTATTAAAAAAAAAGACGGAAAGAGGTGTAAAGAATGAGAGATTATGATTTAGTAAATGATGACATTGATTCAATATTCAACTAGCACGAACCTTGCGTAACAATTAGTCGCTGAATCAAAGCAAAAGCGATGGAGATAAGTACGTTGTGTTGAATTGAGGAGAGGCTTCCGGCCACGCAACTTCTTCGATCTTCTTCAAGCAACTCTCGTTCCAATTCAGGGTCAAACCAGTCGAAAGAAGCATCTTCCATCCCATAATCAAGGACGATTGGCTCCAATTCAAGATCGTTATCCATTCAACGACTTCTGAGCTTACAAGAGTCAAAAAAGTATGCACAACACAGGGGAATAAACAAAGACGTTGCCGTACAATCAAATTCGCCTTCCATATTATCCTTCAGGAAAACTAGGTAGAGGTGCAAGATGTCTCAGAATTCGCAATTTATTGGTAATTAATAAATTTAAAATCCCTCCAATGAAAGCAAGTTCGCGCGCGCCCGAGTTCAAACATGATTTACGGCTTCAAGTTTGGCAATTAGTAATGTTCACCCGTTCACCCGCGTTCACCCGCGTTCACCCACGGGTAAGGTTCACCCGGCTTATAGTAAAGTTCACCCAGCTTATAGTAATGTTCACCACACTTATATTAATATTCACCCAAAGCTTTCTGCCTATCAATTCATTCTTTTACACTTATTAGGATTATCGTTTGGTCCCAAATAAGGAAGGAGTTCGAACCTATAACTCACACACTATATCATTGGACTTCTCATCAGAGACATCGATGACTTGCACCCTAAGGTGAGAGTAGAGCATCTCTGCTACTCTGTTGTCCCTCTCCACTCCGTTCACTCTCTCTTCTTCCTCTCCATCTCCCCCTCCATTTCTTTTCGCTTCCGGTCTCCTCTTCTTAGTCTCTATCCCTCCCCCTCAGGTGAGGTAGTGCGGTACAAATGCGGTCACCACTTCCGCTTCGAATGCGGGAATGACTGCGACGAGCCCGTGAGCTGCGTCTGCTCAAGTAGTGTGAAAAAGCTACAGAAAGTGAGATAGCAAGAGAGAAAGAATGAGGAAGAGAGATTGTAGAGTGAGACTGCGTATTAGCTGAGGGAGGAAGTGCTAGTGATTCGTGGCACTTCCCGCGCTGTGAGCAGGCAATGGCCTTCCAGACAAGGGGAGGCTAGAAGCGAGGAATCAGTGATAGAACACACTGGCGAAGTATGAAAGGGAAGGGAATGGCGCCTTGAGGAGTGGACTATCCTGCTCAGCAATGGTGCTCGTAATCTGTTGTCTGCCACTCCCGTCGCAAGTAAAAGCTCGTTTGGGAATTTTTCGACGACTCCGATGAACTGCAGACCATGCACCAGGACAGAAGCCATCAGATGGGAGGTGGATGAAGAGATCTGGAGACCACCGGAAGTGAAGATCAACTAGGAAGGCCATTGCCTGCTCACAGCGCGTGAAGTGCCACGAATCACTAGCACTTCCTCCCTCAGCTAATATGCAGTCTCACTCTACAATCTCTCTTCCTCATTCTTTCTCTCTTGCTATCTCACTTTCTGTAGCTTTTTCACACTACTTGAGCAGACGCAGCTCACGGGCTCGTCGCAGTCATTCCCGCATTCGAAGCGGAAGTGGTGACCGCATTTGTACCGCACTACCTCACCTGAGGGGGAGGGATAGCGACTAAGAAGAGGAGACCGGAAGCGAAAAGAAATGGAGGGGGAGATGGAGAGGAAGAAGAGAGAGTGGACGGAGTGGAGAGGGACAACAGAGTAGCAGAGATGCTCTACTCTCACCTTAGGGTGCAAGTCATCGATGTCTCTGATGAGAAGTCCAATGATATAGTGTGTGAGTTATAGGTTCGAACTCCTTCCTTATTTGGGACCAAACGATAATCCTAATAAGTGTAAAAGAATGAATTGATAGGCAGAAAGCTTTGGGTGAATATTAATATAAGTGTGGTGAACGGGTAAATTTTACTATAAGCCGGGTGAACTTTACCCGTAGGTGAACGTGGGTGAACGCGGGTGAACGGATGAACGGGTGAACATTAATTGCCTTCAAGTTTCAGCACATCCCCCCGTACTACGATCGTTGAAAAACTCATCTATTAGCTTGAAGTTTGTGAAATTTCCTTTCATTTAATTTCTTAAGCTTGTTACAATCTTTAGTTTTCATGCCGTTCTATGTTGATGGAGTGATAGTTTTTAGAAACCAAAATTTGCATTATGTAATTAAGGTTTTACCTACCTCAAATGGAAGGAAACAGCAACGTTCATGGGCTCGTCAGTCGAATGGGAAGCCAGAGATACGTGGTCGAAGGGAATCAACGCGCCAGTCATCAGAGACACTCTTTCTTGGTACTTTCTCTATCGCCGCGCAAAAAATGAGGGTTTCTTTGTTTTTAGGATGCGGGGTCTGTGAAACGTGTGAATACTCCGAGCAGTTTCCCCTCCCTCACCAATAAACAGGCATCAACTCAACGTTATGTTGCCAATAACGGCAGACTTGTGCAGGTTTTGTATCGTCGCTGTTGTTTTGTCACAATATTCAGAAATACCTTGTTAATTTGGACGAATCTGGATTGATGGAATGCTTTGGATGAAAGGATGCATTTAACTTATTTGTTCAGACTTTCGCGAATTCTTCTCCGATCCATTCTGGGCAATCACTGAAGAGATCATTTATGCCTGATTATCACTGTGATTTCAATCAGGTTTGTTCATGTTTTTATCAAATGGTAAAGAAAAGAATAATGACAGTCTTTGTGACTTTACGACTTCAGAGATTTGCGAAGTCTATGGATTCCAAGTCAAAGGGACTTCGACATTTTAGCACTAAAGTGTGTGAAAAAGTGAAAGAAAAAGGAAGAACGAATTATAACGAGGTTTGCCCATTTTTCAATTTGTAATTTGTTTTTTTTTTGAATAAAATCGTAAATATTTTAACAGATTATGTATTCAAAGTGATAAAGTGGTTGTTACAATGACTTTTAAGTGTTTGATGAAAATGGCGATATCGAATTGAATTTGCTTTGAGGTGGCCGACGAACTTGTCGCTGAATACTTCGATTCTCTCAGCATGCCCTTGGCTGATTCTGTAAGTATTTCCGTTACTATTCTTCATCATACTTTTCTTCTTCTGTCGCTGCATAGTTCCATTTAACAAGTTGAATGTTTTTTTAAGGATAAGCAAACCTACGATATGAAAAACATTCGAAGGAGAGTCTACGACGCTCTGAATGTTTTGATGGCTATGAATATAATCGAGAAGGAGAAGAAGGTTTGTATTGCGCACAAGTAGTTCATGGCAATTCTGAGTTATTTCTGTGGCTGATCACCGCGGTGTTGCAGGAAATCAGATGGGTTGGTCTGCCGACTTCTTCTCTGCAAGAATGCAGGCGACTGGAAGAGGAAAAGGCGAAGAAGGCCGAAAGAATTAAGTACGTTTATGCCTCCCCATTCGATCAATCGATTATTTTGCCTTGCCTTGCTACAAAAATAGTTTCTTAAGGGAGAAGACTGAGACTCTGTACGATTTGGTGATGCAGTTGGTTGCGTATAAGTCACTGGTTGAGAGGAATCGCGAGAGGGAGCGAGTGGAGGGGAGGCCTCCAGAGAACTCCATCATCTATCTTCCCTATGTTGTTGTCACCACAGACAAGAGGTCTTGTCGAGAATCTCCCTTTCATCTAATTCCTTTAAACTATTCACAGAACCTGCGTGGAATGTAACATTTCTGCTGACAAAACGGAGTACGTCTTCAATTTCGATCATCCTTTCGAGATTCAGGATGACATCGAGGTTGGAATCATTTGGTGAACTCGAGTGTAACTTCTCACTTGTGCATTGAAGGTGCTGAAGCGACTTGGCCTAGCCCACGGACTGGAGAGGGGAGATGTGCCCGAGGAAGTGAGGCCTAACATCAAAGCGTATCTCCCAGCTGCTCTACGCCCTTACGTGGATCCAATCATCAATAGTTTGTTTCTTCTTTTGCATTCCTCGTGTTAATCACCGCTTGCAGATGCCTTCAGTCTCCGTCTTCAGCAGCAGCAACAACTTGCTCAGAGGGCCTCGTTCGAGAGGAAAGTCGCGTAAGTCATGCCGAATTGAGTGGTGGAGAAGAATACTCCATTCACAGGGCACCATCTGGCATGGGAAGTGGTCGGCAAGTGGTGAGAGTGGCAGCCAGGCCCCCCGCTGTCACCACCGTCACGGCTCCGAGGTATCGGCCAGTCCCGGGAGGCACTTCATTCACTGCCTCCACTGGGTCTCGCTATGGCCCTCCCCGTTCCGTACCCTCTCACCATCCGAAACCACCCGCCCCTCCTTCCCTTTACACCCCCGCTCCCGCATACAATGGAGCCAAGCAATACCTCCCTCCTCGTCATGCGTCTTCCTCTTCATATTCCATGCGTCCCCCTCAGGTTGGCAGCTCCTGAAAATCACGACCCATTTTGCCATGTGTTTGTAGGTGGAAGAGCGTTATGAAGAAGAATACGAAGAAGAAGAAGAGAATGTTGATTACGAGTGAAGCATGATACTTTTATGCAATCTGCATACATGAAGATAAAGAGATAAAACAGCTCTGAGCAAGTAAACCACAGGTGAATAATTGCATCCTATGAGAGGAATCTTAGAAGGGACGGTAGGAGGGAGGGTGGCGGATGACAATACGGTTGCGGTGGAGAGAAGCAACGTGAGTCCACCCTTGCTGTTCTGCGATCTAAACATTATTGTCAGCACTTCCACGTATATAGAAGATTGAAAAGGAACAGACGTCTGCGATGGCCTCTTCGTGTTGCCTCGTCTCCTTGCCAGCTGCGCTCTGTTCATCCACAAACTTCTGCAGCATTTTGAGGGAGGTGCCGAGGTGGCCGTGAGCTGCCGCTGACTTTGCAAACACAACCAGGACCTGCAGATAGGAGAGAGGGAAAAGAGGAGAGAGAGAGAGAAAGAGAGAGAGAGAGGAACCTTGGTGTCGTTGGGATCTACCCACTGAAGAAGCTGTATGAGAGCTGAATCCATCTCAGCCCGGTTCACATGGAAATCGTCGACGGGTGTATTGTCAACCGCGGTGGCAGTGTCGACTGGCGGCTCTTCCGCTTTCTCCGCAGCTTTCTCTTCATTCTGCTCGGCTGCCTCCGTGGCTTTCTCGCCATCTTCGCGCTTATCTTCTAAAACATCCACTGTATGCACAATGATTCTTCCCTTCTGTATACCTGAAACGATCTTCTTCTCCAGCAAAGGAGCGGACTGCGAGCGAAGAGACTTCGGAATGTCTCCCAGGCCAGAGATGTGCACATCCGTGAGTACGGTAGCGCGCACCAGAAGTCCATCAACTGTCGCCGCCTTTCGCTCTTCCATTTCACTGCCAGACAGAAGTCAATTATCAGGGTCAAAAAGGAAGGAAATAGATAACGGAAAGAAGAGAATGAACCTCTTGAGAGTGAGTGTCTCCAAATCGTAATCATGGCGAGCTCCGAAGTACTCGAGAACTTGGCTTGGTCGGGTCAGCTCGAGGATCTTGTCGACAATGGAAAGAAGAAGGCGTATCTGCTTCGTCGACTTCTTAATTTTCATACAATTGCCATTCAGTCCTCCCGCCCAAGTCCCTCAGTTATAAACGACTTTTCCTCTTAAAGCCCAGACAGTCTTCGCTTAACCTGTGTTTTAGCTGCGAGTCTTCTCATGAAAGCTAGATGAATAGGGATATGATTTGGGTGTTCCTTCGCGAGTTCATCATAAATATTCTGAGCAGTCGCATCTTCTTTCGTCTTCTCAATCCAATCAATACGTACATCTCTCAGAGCATCTCAAAGGATTTCATCAACAAATTAATCCATAGGTGGCAAAAATCCTTCAAATCATAACATATAAATTAATTACCCGCCATCTCGCTTTCCTGGCTCTTCTTTGGCGCCGAAAGTGTAACCATGGAGAGTCCCTTTGCCTGCCTCTTACCGTACTCGTTCAGGGTGTATGTCACGGGGATCGCGGCAGAAGTCGCGGCCTGAAGTTAAGAAAATGGTGAGGAAAGAGAGAGGGGGGGGGGCGGGTGGGAGACGTGAAACAAGAGAAAGAGAGAGCAGAGAGAGAAAGGATAGAGGAGGCGGGTGAGAGACGTGAAACAAGAGAAAGAAAGGAGAGAGAGGAGAGAGAATACAGAAGAATCATCTATCTTCCTTCTGAATACGCCGTCGACGTCGAGTATTCAGGAGTTTGGAAGAGTGCGCTGACTAAAGGAAGTCAAGAAGACGTAAAATGGAAGGGGATCGCAAGTAAATGTGAAAAAGGGAGAGAGGAAGAATGAAAAAAGCACCCGCCTTCAAGTCATTGTCTCCGAAGACGTGGAAGTGACCGCGGAGGAAGCTCCCGGCTGCTACTCCCTTCGGCAGTCTGCCACGTATAGAGTAGATGATGAAGAAGTTCAAGAAGGAAAGACTAGAAACAGAACTCACTTGTCATCAGGGACATGGGCGACGTAGAAGTTAAGTTGACGGCCAGGAGGAAGGATCTGGGCTGAGGAGGAGGAGATCTTCTTCGATGATTCAGAGTCGAGGAGAGCGGCGGGAGTAGGGTAGAGGTCCAAGGAAACAGCAGAAGGGAGACGAGTCACCACACTTCAAAAGAAACATGGAGAGAGGGCAGGGGCGAACATTCAATGCCATACAATTCTCATTTCAAGAACCTTATGTGATTCATTAAAAATCACTGCTAAAAAAGAACGAAAAGACAAGAAAATGAAGGAACTTGAGCGGAAGATCTCGCAGTTTCTCAAGCAAAGCATCGGATGGATGTCTGATTTGGACTTGTACTTTGTGCTCTCCCTTCTCCAGCTTGAATGAATACTGAAAAGGACCAGGCTGAGTTGCTTCCACTTCAAATGTACTCTCACTAAGAGAAACAGCCAATACTCACTCGATTGGCAAAGCTGCTGGCCATGGCCACGAATTCTTTGCTTGCTGAGAAGACTTGGATGAGAAGACAGTCTAATGGCGACTCGTAGAGATAGTCAGAAATTCCGCCAATTTCGAACGACAACTCCGACGACTTGGCAACTAAAGGTAATTTACAATTTACCTCATAAGGGATTGGCCTACCCTATGGAAATAGATGACAATGACTCGTGATTTTCTGAAAGCCAAGAGTCAACACATGCCCGTGTGGATTGATTCGGCTCATTGGCCTCCCATTGGGACAGACTTTCGCACAAAAAGAGAAAGATCTCTGGATTTTCTTCAAAACTTGAAAAGAAAGATACCATTGAGTTTGTAAGAGAGAAGAATACGATGAATGACAGTTCCGTCGACGAAGACATCCCTCTCAGACAACGCGTTCAGCTTCACTTCCGAGGGACGAAGAACGCAAATGGCGTGGCGTAGGCTCAGATTTGGAAGCACCTGCACAAATCAATTATACTCCATTTACTCCTGAAAGGAATCAAATATATTAAAGTGACCTCCACTGCATCTCTTTCCCAAGCTCGAATGTGGATGTGATTGAAAGCGTCTGCATTGCTCTTAAATCATTACTACATTTTCAAAGTCTCGATCCGACTGAACAATGTGAAAAATCATAAGAGACGAATAGAATGAGAACGACAAAGAGGGAAGAAGACCAAAGGTGAGAGAGAGAGGTAGAGAGAAAGAGAGAGAGAGAGAGAGAGAGAGAGATGGAGAGGGTATGGCATGCCAGGTTAATAGAGCGAGGAGCGAAGACGCCGACGAATTGTAGTTGCATGTCAAGAATGGCAGGCGGAGAATTGCGTTGCCAACTGCGGGAGACGCACACCTATTCAGACAAAGATTGAAGAATGATAATCAGAAAGAGGGAGGGGAGGGGAGAGAGAGACCTCGAGTGTCCTGGCGGAGATAACCCCGAAGCCGCGGTGGAATTCCTTTGCCTCCGGCTGCCAGAGCTGCAACGAGAGGGATCCTTTTAGTGTTTCAGAAAAGGAGAAAGAGGGACAATTAATCCCAGTTCCAGCATGCCCCTCCCGGCTGACTCGGTGAACTTCGTGGTCTCGGAATGCACGATGAGGAGGAAGCTGTGAGCAGTGGACGACGAAGGGAGTGGGTGGGTCGGTCTCCTTCCTGTCCACTGGTGCCAGGTGGACAACTTAAGCACTCTTATCTCAAGTCGCGCACTCTTTCTGACATGCTTGTCTTAATGTCAAATGATCTTAAATACTCTTTCATATTAAAAAAAAACCTAAACAAATAAAGGTATCTGATTTTAATTACCACATTACAGGGAACTACAATGTATTAACTGACAGCGAAAAGTACAGTTCCAAACTCACTGGCTGCAGTGGCATCTCCGGGGACTTGGATGAAGACTCTCTGAGGCTGTCCCTGTGGGCATTCCAGCCGCTGCCTGTAAACGGTTGCTCCTTCTGGGACTCTAGCTGGCACGATGATAGTGACGGGAACTCGCGCCACAGGTCCCAGCTCTTCCCCGTGCTTGGCATCCAATACTTCCACCTAATAAACGGGGGACATCCTCTTGAACAGGAGACGAGAGACGAGAAGAAAAGAGGAGAGAGAAGACAGGAGAAGAGAGGGAAAAGAAAAGAGGAGAGAAGAGGATACGATAGGAGTATAGAGGAGAGAGGAAGGGAGAGCACCTCTGCATAGTGGACGCGGTTGGCCTCCAGGCCAGTGGGATCGACATCGAGAGAAAACTTGGAGGGAGCATTGGACAGCACGAGATGGTTGGGAGTGCGCAGCCAGGGGGCCGTAGAACGCAAGAGAAGGTGTTTCTCCAGCTGCACTCCCTCGGTCGCCTCTGCAAACTCCGTCATCTCCACAAAGGAGAGCACGAATGACATTCCAGTACATCCAGGAAGAAACAATGGTCGGAAAATTTAAATATGGATCAGAAAAAGGATATATATTTTTTCCTCTTTCACAACAACAAGTTTTAGAATACAGGCATAATTGTCGGCACACCTTCGGAAACAGCAAACCACCAAAAAGCTGACCATCTTTTCCGAATACCGGGGAGAGGGAAACAGTGAACTGCTGGGGAGAGCAGACGTCTCTCCACTCTCGCAGATAAACACCGCGAGTTGTGGGGTGCCCGGTGCGGCTGCAGCGCACCTAAATTCAGAGGAATAAGCTAGAGAAGAGACTCAAACAGATCTATCGACCTCAATCGATCTCAGCTTCGCAGGCACCGCATCTTCCGGCATCTCTGACAGAAATTTGTAGGCTCGCTCTATCTGAAAAAAAGTAGATAAATTTGAAAAATAATGAAAAGAAAGTTTTAAAACTGTGAACATAACCTGAAGGAGTCCGTGTCCAATTGAGAGTTTGTCAGGGACGGAAGAGGGGAAGAGTGCGGAATTCTCGAGAGCCAGTCTGATCTGGAAGACCGAGAAAGAACGGTCGAGCTTGAGCAGACCGGAGAGTAGACAAGCCACGCCCCCCGCAGCATTCGGACAGGACATTGAAGTGCCATTCATCAACTGAGTTGCACGACGACAGAATAGAGGAACTCCCGTGACTGCCGCGCCAGGGGCTGAGATGCACACTCCCAGGCTGCCATCCACTCTGAATCAATCTTCTCTCTCTCCCTCTCTTTCTCTGCTTAAGATTCCATCTCGCTTATAAGTGAATTCTTGGCTAACGCTGGGCCTCGAGCTGACCAGCTGAAGAGATTGGCAGGGACGCTGTCGAAGACTCCGTACATGGGGTCTGCCATCTCAGGAGTGAGATATGCGCCGACTCCTAAAGAGGGAGTCGTTCTCTTCCAAATCTACCAAGTGTGCTCTCACCAATGACATTCTCAGTAGTTCCTCCTGGACAGCCGACAGAGGAGAGGGCGGGGCCAGAGTTGCCGGCAGAGCACATGAACACCACGTTGTGCTTCTCGATCAGCTCGCGTGCGGCTTGGATAATTCGGCTGAAAAGGCACTTCTCTTCCCTTGTCTCTTTTACGATAGAATTTCCCAAAAAGTTGCTCTGTAAACGAGAATAACCAAAAAGTACAGTATTCAACTTTAAAACATTCTATTTTTTCGTCCGAAATTTTCTGGAATGAGTCGGTATAAAAAAAACGACAGTGATAAGTGAGAAATGTGCGTTAGCTAATGAGAGAGAAGCAATGAAAAGGAATGAAAAAGAAGCAAACCCTTGATTGGCGAAGGCGCTGCTCTCCCCAAATGACATGTTGATGATGTTAACATTCCTCTGAGCACAGATGTCAAAGGCCCGAGTCAGTGCCTGTCCAGTCTCCATTGCACTCAACCGAGTGTCACCAATGTTGATTGAGATGATCTACAAGAAGAGAAGTAGAAGAATGGAAAAGGGAGTGAAGAGAGGGAATGTACCTGAACACCGGGAGCGAGTCCATTCTTGGCCGGTTGGTCGGGGAAGAAGCCTCCGGCTATGTTAGCCACGTGGCTTCCGTGCGTACTGGAGGGAACGCAGATCTCCACTCGCTTGCCGGAAGTGGCGATGTTGAAGCAGAACGACAGGTTGTCTACAGAACAGCAAACACAATTCTTCTTTTGACGTTCCCTTGTAATAAACTTAAGATACTAACAGTCGTTAACGAAATCTTTCTCAAAGTTTTGAAAGGAATGCAACAGAGAAGCCTATTAATATCTATTAACAATACAATAGAATTTAGGATCTTCGTTAAACCTTGCTCGGTCAGCTTAGCATATTCTCCACTGGTACGGAAGCTGGTCATTGGCTGGCAGAGAGAGAGACGGCCACGGAATGAAATGTCCAGGCACGCCCTGTTAAAGATGCTTTGGAAAGCTAAGCCATTTGTAAAATGAACAAGAGATATACGTTAAAGGAACTAAATGAACTGGAAATAACACTATAACGAACATCCACTTGTCTCCGTCAAACCAGACAACGACATCGGCCACGGGTCCCTTGTCCTCCACTTTCTCTTGCGCACGAAGAAATTCGAGGTTGCATGCGAGATTCTCACGCTCCAGTTTGTCCGACTACAACACTTTTATTTATATCGTGTACATTCTATAGCAAGAAAAATTGAAGAGAACATAAATTTAAAGAGCATACCAATTTTTCAGAGTTTCCGCCAACGGCTTCCTCATGACTGGAAAGAAGTCGGAGAGAGTCTGCAGTGGCAAGCGCTTGGCTGCTCTTCCACAGCTCTTCCTTCCGCTCCTTCTTCACAGTCGAGAGAAGATTCTTTGGATAAAATTCGTAGATTGCCTTGAACCCGAGATGATACTTCCCTGATGGATTTGTCCAAGTTGGAGGGATCTGGAATGTATTAGTTTGCGATTTTGGGGGAGAAGGAATGAAATGAACCTTAAGTTTCCTGCCAGTGAGGCCAAGAAGAATGCCGTCCTCTGCACTCCGAATTGTGGTGGTCTCCACATCGCCCGCGCCAGTTGCATCCAGACAGTCAAGCAGCTTGCGCTTCTTATCACTCGTCACCTTAATCTTCATCATAAACTGCTGCTGAAAACGAATGTCTATTCAAATGAGAATAAAGATTCTGCGCACAGACCTTCATCCCCGGCAATGCAGGGTCTACTCCAGTGTCTAGCACGGCCATAATCACTCCGCGACCATCAAACTCCGGGTTCTTCTCGAGGAAGGATGCCTTACAAGCGAACTATTAAGTTCCATTCAAAAGGACGAAAAGAATAAACCTGTTGGGTTTCTTGTTTTGGCATGAGAAGTTCGACTGGGAATCCGACCATTTCACCCGGCGATGCACTTTCATTCAACGAAGAGTCATCCGCCTGACGATCCTCCATCTTCACAGAACTTATGCAGCGGATTTGATTGTATCTGCGATGAGTTGAAAAGATAGAATGAGAATGACAAATCAGAAGATGACAACCTGAGAAGAGAAAGAGTGCTGCGTGAACGAAGGGGAAAAGAGTGAATACGCGTGGAGAAAGAGAAGCGGCTCGCGAGCACTGATGCCGCAACCCGTAAAGCCAAGTTGGCACCGATTCTGTAAGGAGCAACAACCAGAAGGCCGCGGTATCACCAACTCCTCTAATCTAGTGTCATATTCGAATAACACAGCATACTGTGGCTAAATGTCAGACTTCCATTTAACTGAACATAAAAAGTATTCTCGTTCGCTGTGTCAAATGAACACTCTTCAGTCTGCCGGAATGTGTTTAAGAAAAAAACACCAATATTTACTATACAAAGTCATTAACAAACGAACTTTCAGTTAATTTACAGATTAAGTCCAGAAATCTAGAAGAACATTTGGAAAAAAAAATTTGGTGAAAATTAATCAGGTAGAGAATTTTTTTGCATCTTCTGCGTTCATAGGTTATACAAGATGGTATCATTTAGCGAAGTGGGGACAACGTGAGGAGAGAGTTGCACGGGTGGTGAGACAAGAGATTTCTTTTGGTGTTCATGAGAGGAGTTCTCCGTTTCCCTCGTAGATCTCTCTGCTGTAGAGAGCAGAGATATGCCCAGTTGGTGGATGTCTTCTCTGGAGACACGACAAATGCGCTCCAGCTCGCCAGCAATCTCAAAACAGCCTGTCACGCAAGCATGGCAAAGATATCAGCAAAAATTCAGTGAAGCAAACAAACTTCACCGGCGTTTAACCTAACATGAGAGAGAGGGTATTTAAAAAAGGGACCGCCACACAACTTACGTTTTTACTGTTGATAATTTCACTCATGGCTGTTCGAAATTATATCTCACGCCGGTTATAACTCGTAAAATGCATGTATCAACCAGAAGTATTGCGGCCATGAGGACATGAGTTAAAAGAGACCTCTTCACCAGCAGCATGACTAATAGAGCAAGACACCGCGGCAGAGATGAGTCCGCAACCAAGAAGAATCCAATCAGTACGAAGTCGCGCCTTCGTTTCCCTTAATTCCATTATTTCTTCAAAGTTCAACCCCCCCCCTTCCCTTTAATGCGGGCGGCTGCAACCTCCTCTGGTATTTCAGCGAGAAATAAGGACAGCAAAACAATATGTGCTGAGAGCTGGATAAATCTATTAAATCTAACCATGGAATTCTTTGGGGTCGACAAGGTTAACGGGTCGAAGAGGTTAGGGCTCTTATGAAAATAATAGACAACGCGAATTAAAAATAAACTTCATAGTGATATTAAGGTGCGTTCTTGCAAAAGGAATTCTTCCAAAATAAACTTTTCTTTTCTATGGTTACGACAATGACGAAGTTGTAACAATTGAAGTTAGACCAACCCAGTCATGGACCCCCGTTCAGAGAGTTGGATGAAGTGGTCGTAGACTCGCTCTCCGTCGATAAAGAAGACGTCCAGGAGTGCCATCACGAAATTCCAGACGCTGTTGGGATCTCTCTCCCTGCTCCAGCCGCGCCAAGACTGCTGCAGCACCTTCAATTCTGGCTATTTCATTCAATGCTAAAATTATTTCATCTGGAATTACACATTTTGCGAATGTATAGAATAAATACCAATGAATTATTTTCGCTTCTGTTACAGCGAACCTTTTAATTCTGGATTTATAACACCCTAAATTATGTGAAACAAACCTTAAAAAGTGATTCGGCATAAACTAGAGGAGTTCGTGGAAGTACGTAGCCAATGGTCTTCAAGACGCGAAGCTCAGACTTCAAAATCGCCTGGGACGTGTAAGGGCAGCCCAGCTGCCGGAGGCATCTTTCCATTTGACGGGTCGACAACGACTGCATATAATAAATTGACAGATCACCGGAACAGAATATATTCACTGGACACCAAGAAACATATTTTGAGGGAAAAAAGATCACCACGCGTGAACATGAACGTAAGAATGGACACGAACATTATGATAATTGTGTTCCTTCGAGGCGATTTGAATTGCCGCGCACATCCGCAACGAAAGTTGCCTGCAGTGGATTTACAAGGAATGAAATGACAAAAAACTGGACAAAATGCAACCTCGATATATTGGTCTCAACTTTCGCCCACTCTTCTCTGCGTACGGACGACTGAATCTTCAGCTTGGCCAGAAATGCATTCATTTGCTTCGTGTGATTCCGCATGAATCTAAACATTACACTAATTAGTGGTTTTGGACAATTGTGTATTTCATAAATGGAAAATACTATAATCATTTACAAACTAACACGTCAAAGATCATGGCAGCAGAGTAGCGAACTTCGTGAGGCAGACGAAGTCGCACGCAGAGAGTGAAGATGAACTGAACGCTTCTCGAATCGAGGTAGCACAGGTTGTCAGCATCAACATTTTTACGACGTGCTGAAGAACAAATACACTTAAATATTTCCCAGCAAAATGTGCTGATAGAACGTGCAATAACCGTCGTTTTCCTTCTTAAGTTCAATAATCCAGTCGGAGATGTAGTCCGCAGGCAGCGCGCCAGTAGTTTCCAAAAAGTACGCGTCCAGCAGATTCGGTTCATGTGTCTGCTTCAAAATCAGAAGCATAGCTAAACATGAATTCAAGCTACAAAAAAAAAAAGTAAAAAAACAAAAGGTGGCTGACAGGGACAGAACAGGCGACCCCGTCATGGAGTTGATATCCGATTTTCGCTTGTGAGTTCGGCATAAATGAATGGCGAATATACCACCCAGAAGAGGCCTACGAAGAATTGCACACTGTCTGGAATCTGGAATTCTAGAAAACTGCTAATGTAAGATGCTTCAGGAGCTCTTGAACCATATCCTATTGATCACACTAAATACAAAATAAAAATTTGACTACGCAACTTGATCCACACGAAAGATGATCTAAACCGAATATCAAACCACCTAGCTGTATTTATTATGACACAACACAAAACTTCCATATTTCTCATTCATTTGATGGTCTACATAGGTTTAGCATAGAACTTGGCTGTTGAAAGCTCATGCTGCAGCCATTGAAAATCTCGCTTCGCTGGGTATTATGCCACATATTTGTTGGTGCTTGCCAGGGTATTATGCCTTTCCGATGCATCACATCGAAGGTTGCATGATATCCAAAAATGTTATCATTTATTCAGTCGACGCATTAACGTTTATTTGTACGTTTCGAATTGGCATACCGTTTTCAATCTTAAGAACAATGAATGGGAGAACACACGAATACTGAAATAAATCCTTCATGTAAACACGATTTATAACTGGATACAAAGCATGGCAAATTCATTACTGGTGAAGCATAATAATGCGCATTAACCGTCAATAGTAAAGCTACCCGCAGAAACACAAAGACAGTGCTTCGAATTAAAATGTTACTACAATACAGAAACATAATAAAAGGGTTACACAGGGCAACAAGAACTCAGGAGTGTTCATTTTGAGTTAATAAATCTTCGACAATTTAAAGCACCATGTTAGAAATATAAGGAAAACTTTTCATCAACGAATATTATGACCAGTGCAAACAATACTATATAAAAGGAAAAGCAAAGTTCCCTACATATTTGAAAGATAATAAAAAATATATAAAAAGAGAAGAATATACCAATCATTAAGAAGTCATGCATAACCTAGGCCTTTTGAATGAAAGTTTCTTGTTGTTGCGTCTGAGCAAGGGAAGAAGAATTCCGTTGCCTCTCCTTCCGCCTTCTCCACCAAACAGCGAGACAGCAGCAAGGAGAACAGAAACAAATCAAGCAGCAACAGCTCAGAACAGCCACGACGAACACCAGAGTCAAGATGATCATCCTGCAAGCCATTCATGCTACTCCCTCTTCCATCTTACTTCTTCTCATTATCATTCAGATATCAGGTTAAAGGTAAAGATCTCAGCACTAACCAGATCGTAACTCGATATTCCAAAGGCAGCTGTTCATACGCAAAGTTGGCAATATTAACGGCATTTTCATAGACAAAGTTGATGATGGAAGTTAGGAGATCCATGGCAGTGGTCAATGGGATAACGGCATGAGATGAAGCTGAGAACAGGGAAGAAGGCGGGCACTAGAATGCGCTGCACGCAAGGGAGAGGGAGATATACATTAAGCAATTGGAGAGAAAGACGAAGAGAGAAAGAGAGAGAGAGAGAGAGAGAGAGAGAGAGAGAGAGAGAGAAGTGAGGAAGTCACAGTGAACTTCTGGAGTAGAAAAGAGCTTGGAGAGCAAGACAGAAGCACAAAGAACGTGAGAGCGACCCGGGAATCAATAGACGGTAGCGAGCAAGAGATTCTTGGAAAGAGAGGAACATCCGGGTCTCCTTTATGGTGAGTCATCCTCCCCCTTCACTCTTGCCAGAATAACCACTGCAGCACTTGCGAAACCAACGAACACCAAATAAAGACTCAATGGAATTCTTTCTTCTCCTCAACCAATTCTTGCATCGCTTGGATTTCATTATGTTTGTACACCGCACTCTTTGGCAACCGCTTATTAAAATCGAGACTTGAATTTTCCATTCCAGTTGAATAATAAAAGTAAACAGGAAGGCCTAATAAATGGGAATAGTTTGCGTTGAATGCGTGTGAACTGACTGCATGACATCGGGGGCACAGGCCACCATCTCGCTCTCGCTGTCATTGCAGTGGTCGACAATGTAGCAGCTCATTTGGCACTGAGCCAAGCAGCTCTCCAGGGCAGAGAAGCACGACACCGACATCCCCGACACAGAAGAACCTCCTTCTTCGCCATTCACACTCCCTCAACAAGGAACTCTCTCTCTCTCTCGCTCTCTCTTTCTCTATCGTTTTCTGTCTACCTTTGGTTTTCTATAAACCACAAACAAATTCGACACATTTCTATTTTCTTGGGCGGAGTTCCTTTAGATATTTTTTGGGAATCTTAATCCGATTTCTCAATACATACTTTTCTCTCAGCCTTTCGCAGTCTCGGTCATCTATACACATTCTCCTTTGCCATTTGCAAAACCACGTTTTCCTGCTTTTAACTGTAAATAGGTACATTTCTAACCGGCTACTGAAAGCAGCGCCAGCGGTAATAACAGTCTCATCGGGAGAGCACTGAAGTCCAAGCGAAGCTAGAGAGCGTAAAGTCAAGAAAAAAGGGATATCACATTTTCAAAAAATTATAAGAGAGGCGGTCTAGTAAAAAAGAGATGCAATCAGATGTGGTGAGAGGAAGGCAGATGAGAGCGGAAAGAAGTGCGCGATGAGGGAGAAGGGGGAGATTGTGAGAGAACGTAGGCAGGGAGTATAGAGCACCACATGAACGCAAGACAAGAAAACAAACAACAGGACACAATGAGTCATGCCACCGACTTCTTCACTTTGCACAGCAAATCAAAGAACTCATCTCTTTTAAAGCCCTGTTTCATTATCTTTCAGACCTTCCAGCTGACATAAATATAATGAAGTCATGAACTTTAGGAAAAATAAAAGATTTAGTCACGCAGTTGAAATAATTTTCCGTGGCAGTCGGGCGGTCAACAAGCAAACGCTTGAGGTTTAGGAAGAAGAATAGCCACGACGAGACAACTAAGACATCTTACACATAAATGAAACAAGTCCCAAGAGTGAGGAAGTGTTTGTAACCGAGAGAGAGAGGTCTCAAGAAAGCCGCAGAAGACAGAGAGGAAAAAGGAGAGAGCGAATGAGAAACAGAGAGAACATCAGCAACGAAAGACTAACAAGGTCGACAAAGAGATATCCCGTACCAACATGAATTCGCAAATGGATGAATGCCAGTGAATACAGACTCAACTGCCAGTAATTCCATGGTCCGTTCAGCTTTATCATCACAGAAATGAGATTCTCCAAACCGGTCTTTGATTGCAAGTGAACCATTTAAAAGCTGGGTACAAATGTTCACAAAAAAAAAAAGAAATTCGAACATGAGATGTCATGGAATTCAAATTATACGCTGTGAAATACAAAGCCAGATTCTGGCCGAAGTCAGTCTTCAAATGCATTGGATATCACATAACAAAGAAAAACCCATGCTTACACTTTGAGATATAACAGCATCCTAAAAGTTTCTAAGAACTCAGACAATAACTCCACATGTTCTAATACTCTAAGATTTAAAAAATACACAACACCGGGAGCGAGTCCATTCTTGGCCGGTTGGTCGGGGAAGAAGCCTCCGGCTATGTTAGCCACGTGGCTTCCGTGCGTACTGGAGGGAACGCAGATCTCCACTCGCTTGCCGGAAGTGGCGATGTTGAAGCAGAACGACAGGTTGTCTACAGAACAGCAAACACAATTCTTCTTTTGACGTTCCCTTGTAATAAACTTAAGATACTAACAGTCGTTAACGAAATCTTTCTCAAAGTTTTGAAAGGAATGCAACAGAGAAGCCTATTAATATCTATTAACAATACAATAGAATTTAGGATCTTCGTTAAACCTTGCTCGGTCAGCTTAGCATATTCTCCACTGGTACGGAAGCTGGTCATTGGCTGGCAGAGAGAGAGACGGCCACGGAATGAAATGTCCAGGCACGCCCTGTTAAAGATGCTTTGGAAAGCTAAGCCATTTGTAAAATGAACAAGAGATATACGTTAAAGGAACTAAATGAACTGGAAATAACACTATAACGAACATCCACTTGTCTCCGTCAAACCAGACAACGACATCGGCCACGGGTCCCTTGTCCTCCACTTTCTCTTGCGCACGAAGAAATTCGAGGTTGCATGCGAGATTCTCACGCTCCAGTTTGTCCGACTACAACACTTTTATTTATATCGTGTACATTCTATAGCAAGAAAAATTGAAGAGAACATAAATTTAAAGAGCATACCAATTTTTCAGAGTTTCCGCCAACGGCTTCCTCATGACTGGAAAGAAGTCGGAGAGAGTCTGCAGTGGCAAGCGCTTGGCTGCTCTTCCACAGCTCTTCCTTCCGCTCCTTCTTCACAGTCGAGAGAAGATTCTTTGGATAAAATTCGTAGATTGCCTTGAACCCGAGATGATACTTCCCTGATGGATTTGTCCAAGTTGGAGGGATCTGGAATGTATTAGTTTGCGATTTTGGGGGAGAAGGAATGAAATGAACCTTAAGTTTCCTGCCAGTGAGGCCAAGAAGAATGCCGTCCTCTGCACTCCGAATTGTGGTGGTCTCCACATCGCCCGCGCCAGTTGCATCCAGACAGTCAAGCAGCTTGCGCTTCTTATCACTCGTCACCTTAATCTTCATCATAAACTGCTGCTGAAAACGAATGTCTATTCAAATGAGAATAAAGATTCTGCGCACAGACCTTCATCCCCGGCAATGCAGGGTCTACTCCAGTGTCTAGCACGGCCATAATCACTCCGCGACCATCAAACTCCGGGTTCTTCTCGAGGAAGGATGCCTTACAAGCGAACTATTAAGTTCCATTCAAAAGGACGAAAAGAATAAACCTGTTGGGTTTCTTGTTTTGGCATGAGAAGTTCGACTGGGAATCCGACCATTTCACCCGGCGATGCACTTTCATTCAACGAAGAGTCATCCGCCTGACGATCCTCCATCTTCACAGAACTTATGCAGCGGATTTGATTGTATCTGCGATGAGTTGAAAAGATAGAATGAGAATGACAAATCAGAAGATGACAACCTGAGAAGAGAAAGAGTGCTGCGTGAACGAAGGGGAAAAGAGTGAATACGCGTGGAGAAAGAGAAGCGGCTCGCGAGCACTGATGCCGCAACCCGTAAAGCCAAGTTGGCACCGATTCTGTAAGGAGCAACAACCAGAAGGCCGCGGTATCACCAACTCCTCTAATCTAGTGTCATATTCGAATAACACAGCATACTGTGGCTAAATGTCAGACTTCCATTTAACTGAACATAAAAAGTATTCTCGTTCGCTGTGTCAAATGAACACTCTTCAGTCTGCCGGAATGTGTTTAAGAAAAAAACACCAATATTTACTATACAAAGTCATTAACAAACGAACTTTCAGTTAATTTACAGATTAAGTCCAGAAATCTAGAAGAACATTTGGAAAAAAAAATTTGGTGAAAATTAATCAGGTAGAGAATTTTTTTGCATCTTCTGCGTTCATAGGTTATACAAGATGGTATCATTTAGCGAAGTGGGGACAACGTGAGGAGAGAGTTGCACGGGTGGTGAGACAAGAGATTTCTTTTGGTGTTCATGAGAGGAGTTCTCCGTTTCCCTCGTAGATCTCTCTGCTGTAGAGAGCAGAGATATGCCCAGTTGGTGGATGTCTTCTCTGGAGACACGACAAATGCGCTCCAGCTCGCCAGCAATCTCAAAACAGCCTGTCACGCAAGCATGGCAAAGATATCAGCAAAAATTCAGTGAAGCAAACAAACTTCACCGGCGTTTAACCTAACATGAGAGAGAGGGTATTTAAAAAAGGGACCGCCACACAACTTACGTTTTTACTGTTGATAATTTCACTCATGGCTGTTCGAAATTATATCTCACGCCGGTTATAACTCGTAAAATGCATGTATCAACCAGAAGTATTGCGGCCATGAGGACATGAGTTAAAAGAGACCTCTTCACCAGCAGCATGACTAATAGAGCAAGACACCGCGGCAGAGATGAGTCCGCAACCAAGAAGAATCCAATCAGTACGAAGTCGCGCCTTCGTTTCCCTTAATTCCATTATTTCTTCAAAGTTCAACCCCCCCCCTTCCCTTTAATGCGGGCGGCTGCAACCTCCTCTGGTATTTCAGCGAGAAATAAGGACAGCAAAACAATATGTGCTGAGAGCTGGATAAATCTATTAAATCTAACCATGGAATTCTTTGGGGTCGACAAGGTTAACGGGTCGAAGAGGTTAGGGCTCTTATGAAAATAATAGACAACGCGAATTAAAAATAAACTTCATAGTGATATTAAGGTGCGTTCTTGCAAAAGGAATTCTTCCAAAATAAACTTTTCTTTTCTATGGTTACGACAATGACGAAGTTGTAACAATTGAAGTTAGACCAACCCAGTCATGGACCCCCGTTCAGAGAGTTGGATGAAGTGGTCGTAGACTCGCTCTCCGTCGATAAAGAAGACGTCCAGGAGTGCCATCACGAAATTCCAGACGCTGTTGGGATCTCTCTCCCTGCTCCAGCCGCGCCAAGACTGCTGCAGCACCTTCAATTCTGGCTATTTCATTCAATGCTAAAATTATTTCATCTGGAATTACACATTTTGCGAATGTATAGAATAAATACCAATGAATTATTTTCGCTTCTGTTACAGCGAACCTTTTAATTCTGGATTTATAACACCCTAAATTATGTGAAACAAACCTTAAAAAGTGATTCGGCATAAACTAGAGGAGTTCGTGGAAGTACGTAGCCAATGGTCTTCAAGACGCGAAGCTCAGACTTCAAAATCGCCTGGGACGTGTAAGGGCAGCCCAGCTGCCGGAGGCATCTTTCCATTTGACGGGTCGACAACGACTGCATATAATAAATTGACAGATCACCGGAACAGAATATATTCACTGGACACCAAGAAACATATTTTGAGGGAAAAAAGATCACCACGCGTGAACATGAACGTAAGAATGGACACGAACATTATGATAATTGTGTTCCTTCGAGGCGATTTGAATTGCCGCGCACATCCGCAACGAAAGTTGCCTGCAGTGGATTTACAAGGAATGAAATGACAAAAAACTGGACAAAATGCAACCTCGATATATTGGTCTCAACTTTCGCCCACTCTTCTCTGCGTACGGACGACTGAATCTTCAGCTTGGCCAGAAATGCATTCATTTGCTTCGTGTGATTCCGCATGAATCTAAACATTACACTAATTAGTGGTTTTGGACAATTGTGTATTTCATAAATGGAAAATACTATAATCATTTACAAACTAACACGTCAAAGATCATGGCAGCAGAGTAGCGAACTTCGTGAGGCAGACGAAGTCGCACGCAGAGAGTGAAGATGAACTGAACGCTTCTCGAATCGAGGTAGCACAGGTTGTCAGCATCAACATTTTTACGACGTGCTGAAGAACAAATACACTTAAATATTTCCCAGCAAAATGTGCTGATAGAACGTGCAATAACCGTCGTTTTCCTTCTTAAGTTCAATAATCCAGTCGGAGATGTAGTCCGCAGGCAGCGCGCCAGTAGTTTCCAAAAAGTACGCGTCCAGCAGATTCGGTTCATGTGTCTGCTTCAAAATCAGAAGCATAGCTAAACATGAATTCAAGCTACAAAAAAAAAAAGTAAAAAAACAAAAGGTGGCTGACAGGGACAGAACAGGCGACCCCGTCATGGAGTTGATATCCGATTTTCGCTTGTGAGTTCGGCATAAATGAATGGCGAATATACCACCCAGAAGAGGCCTACGAAGAATTGCACACTGTCTGGAATCTGGAATTCTAGAAAACTGCTAATGTAAGATGCTTCAGGAGCTCTTGAACCATATCCTATTGATCACACTAAATACAAAATAAAAATTTGACTACGCAACTTGATCCACACGAAAGATGATCTAAACCGAATATCAAACCACCTAGCTGTATTTATTATGACACAACACAAAACTTCCATATTTCTCATTCATTTGATGGTCTACATAGGTTTAGCATAGAACTTGGCTGTTGAAAGCTCATGCTGCAGCCATTGAAAATCTCGCTTCGCTGGGTATTATGCCACATATTTGTTGGTGCTTGCCAGGGTATTATGCCTTTCCGATGCATCACATCGAAGGTTGCATGATATCCAAAAATGTTATCATTTATTCAGTCGACGCATTAACGTTTATTTGTACGTTTCGAATTGGCATACCGTTTTCAATCTTAAGAACAATGAATGGGAGAACACACGAATACTGAAATAAATCCTTCATGTAAACACGATTTATAACTGGATACAAAGCATGGCAAATTCATTACTGGTGAAGCATAATAATGCGCATTAACCGTCAATAGTAAAGCTACCCGCAGAAACACAAAGACAGTGCTTCGAATTAAAATGTTACTACAATACAGAAACATAATAAAAGGGTTACACAGGGCAACAAGAACTCAGGAGTGTTCATTTTGAGTTAATAAATCTTCGACAATTTAAAGCACCATGTTAGAAATATAAGGAAAACTTTTCATCAACGAATATTATGACCAGTGCAAACAATACTATATAAAAGGAAAAGCAAAGTTCCCTACATATTTGAAAGATAATAAAAAATATATAAAAAGAGAAGAATATACCAATCATTAAGAAGTCATGCATAACCTAGGCCTTTTGAATGAAAGTTTCTTGTTGTTGCGTCTGAGCAAGGGAAGAAGAATTCCGTTGCCTCTCCTTCCGCCTTCTCCACCAAACAGCGAGACAGCAGCAAGGAGAACAGAAACAAATCAAGCAGCAACAGCTCAGAACAGCCACGACGAACACCAGAGTCAAGATGATCATCCTGCAAGCCATTCATGCTACTCCCTCTTCCATCTTACTTCTTCTCATTATCATTCAGATATCAGGTTAAAGGTAAAGATCTCAGCACTAACCAGATCGTAACTCGATATTCCAAAGGCAGCTGTTCATACGCAAAGTTGGCAATATTAACGGCATTTTCATAGACAAAGTTGATGATGGAAGTTAGGAGATCCATGGCAGTGGTCAATGGGATAACGGCATGAGATGAAGCTGAGAACAGGGAAGAAGGCGGGCACTAGAATGCGCTGCACGCAAGGGAGAGGGAGATATACATTAAGCAATTGGAGAGAAAGACGAAGAGAGAAAGAGAGAGAGAGAGAGAGAGAGAGAGAGAGAGAGAGAAGTGAGGAAGTCACAGTGAACTTCTGGAGTAGAAAAGAGCTTGGAGAGCAAGACAGAAGCACAAAGAACGTGAGAGCGACCCGGGAATCAATAGACGGTAGCGAGCAAGAGATTCTTGGAAAGAGAGGAACATCCGGGTCTCCTTTATGGTGAGTCATCCTCCCCCTTCACTCTTGCCAGAATAACCACTGCAGCACTTGCGAAACCAACGAACACCAAATAAAGACTCAATGGAATTCTTTCTTCTCCTCAACCAATTCTTGCATCGCTTGGATTTCATTATGTTTGTACACCGCACTCTTTGGCAACCGCTTATTAAAATCGAGACTTGAATTTTCCATTCCAGTTGAATAATAAAAGTAAACAGGAAGGCCTAATAAATGGGAATAGTTTGCGTTGAATGCGTGTGAACTGACTGCATGACATCGGGGGCACAGGCCACCATCTCGCTCTCGCTGTCATTGCAGTGGTCGACAATGTAGCAGCTCATTTGGCACTGAGCCAAGCAGCTCTCCAGGGCAGAGAAGCACGACACCGACATCCCCGACACAGAAGAACCTCCTTCTTCGCCATTCACACTCCCTCAACAAGGAACTCTCTCTCTCTCTCGCTCTCTCTTTCTCTATCGTTTTCTGTCTACCTTTGGTTTTCTATAAACCACAAACAAATTCGACACATTTCTATTTTCTTGGGCGGAGTTCCTTTAGATATTTTTTGGGAATCTTAATCCGATTTCTCAATACATACTTTTCTCTCAGCCTTTCGCAGTCTCGGTCATCTATACACATTCTCCTTTGCCATTTGCAAAACCACGTTTTCCTGCTTTTAACTGTAAATAGGTACATTTCTAACCGGCTACTGAAAGCAGCGCCAGCGGTAATAACAGTCTCATCGGGAGAGCACTGAAGTCCAAGCGAAGCTAGAGAGCGTAAAGTCAAGAAAAAAGGGATATCACATTTTCAAAAAATTATAAGAGAGGCGGTCTAGTAAAAAAGAGATGCAATCAGATGTGGTGAGAGGAAGGCAGATGAGAGCGGAAAGAAGTGCGCGATGAGGGAGAAGGGGGAGATTGTGAGAGAACGTAGGCAGGGAGTATAGAGCACCACATGAACGCAAGACAAGAAAACAAACAACAGGACACAATGAGTCATGCCACCGACTTCTTCACTTTGCACAGCAAATCAAAGAACTCATCTCTTTTAAAGCCCTGTTTCATTATCTTTCAGACCTTCCAGCTGACATAAATATAATGAAGTCATGAACTTTAGGAAAAATAAAAGATTTAGTCACGCAGTTGAAATAATTTTCCGTGGCAGTCGGGCGGTCAACAAGCAAACGCTTGAGGTTTAGGAAGAAGAATAGCCACGACGAGACAACTAAGACATCTTACACATAAATGAAACAAGTCCCAAGAGTGAGGAAGTGTTTGTAACCGAGAGAGAGAGGTCTCAAGAAAGCCGCAGAAGACAGAGAGGAAAAAGGAGAGAGCGAATGAGAAACAGAGAGAACATCAGCAACGAAAGACTAACAAGGTCGACAAAGAGATATCCCGTACCAACATGAATTCGCAAATGGATGAATGCCAGTGAATACAGACTCAACTGCCAGTAATTCCATGGTCCGTTCAGCTTTATCATCACAGAAATGAGATTCTCCAAACCGGTCTTTGATTGCAAGTGAACCATTTAAAAGCTGGGTACAAATGTTCACAAAAAAAAAAAGAAATTCGAACATGAGATGTCATGGAATTCAAATTATACGCTGTGAAATACAAAGCCAGATTCTGGCCGAAGTCAGTCTTCAAATGCATTGGATATCACATAACAAAGAAAAACCCATGCTTACACTTTGAGATATAACAGCATCCTAAAAGTTTCTAAGAACTCAGACAATAACTCCACATGTTCTAATACTCTAAGATTTAAAAAATACAAGATAAAAAAAACTGAAGGAATCAGTTGTAAACAAGCAAAAACATGAAGCAATCATGGAAATGATGCGCAATTAACGAATATTGTAGGAAACGTTGGGAGTGTAGATGATAGACCGATCGAGCTGCGGACGGCGGATACTCAATGCAGGGAGCGGACGTCGCAGAGAACGGTCCTGGAATCTGATTACTCAGTTACTGCAAACGCAAACTGTAAAGAATGAATTCTTAAAAATCGCCTTAATAAAAAAAGATATGATAGTAAAATGGCAATGTAATAATGAACGATACTAATGAAAGGGTGAAGACATTTCTAATAAATTTCCTTATCGTTAGAATGAATCTAAATACAAACCCGAGCGCTAACGAGCAGACAGATAGGAATCCACATGAGAAGAGAGCACGTGACGGTGATTCCCACAATGTTCGTCTTTAGAAACGGCCCTGGGATAGATACAAATGATTGATCAGTGAAGTATGCTAAAGATGCACGAGGATCCCTACAAACTGTGGCGCGGTCTACTTGGCGAAGGACATCAAAGTAGTGTACAATGAAGTCGTTTCCCTTCTCACTTCTGCACTCCGCCTGCAATTCAACCTTCATAACTTATGTTCATCCAAACGAAGACAGTAAAGGATAAAGCAAAGATGAAAAGAAACATTTCTGCAATAGCCCAGAAGACACGGCGTCCCGTCCGACAAGTTGACAGCGCCATCCTCAATCTCGCAGACTTGAGAAACTGGAGAGCGACAACAGCGACGACAAGCCAAGAACGCTGATTTTCATTCGTTAACTAATTAAAGTGAAAGATGCAGGGGAAAGAGATAGAAAGGAGGAAAGCAGAGATAAACAGCGAAGAAAGAAAATGAGTGAAAGACGAACGATCTGAGCAGATGCAAGGGAGCTTGGCGCGGCCGCGGCTCTGGCAGAAGGGAGTGCAAGTGCCATTCACACACTCGCCCCCATCCAAGCACTCCCGACCATCCGGAGCAGGCCAGGCATCTGGACAGAACCCGGACTGGCCAGTGCACACCGACTCAGCCACGCAATGGGCAGTCGAAGCCTGGAGGGACATGAGAAGGGAGGGAGAGGGGAGAAGGGATAACCTCAGCACAGACATGGCCAGCAGGCAGGAACTGGCAGGAGGGGGAGCAGCATGGCTCGTTCAGGGGAGAGCACTTCGCGCTCCCTCGAAAACGACATTCCCGAGTACAGCACGGGGAGGAGGAAGGCGCCGAGTCGCATTCCTCGCCCTCCTCCAGAACTCCATTCCCACAACGACTCGCCTGCTCGCTCTCGAAACACCGCCAGGCACGGCGAGACAACACTCGCTGCACTAACTCGCGCGAACAAGGAGAGAATCTCTAGAAAGAGAGAGAGAGAGAGAGAGAGAGTGAGCGAGAGAGAGAGAGAGAGAGAGAGAGAGAGAGAACACCTGGACTGACATAATTGTTGAAGTCGTAGCCCGAGAGAGTGTAGAGATGCATGATGAAGAGTCCTCCCTCTGCATAGCTGGGAGAACATCTCTCGTCATCGATGGGGTCGTGAGTGGCTCCCCAGGCATGGCCCAGTTCGTGGGCAACAATCAGATCGACTTCCCGAGTCACCATCAGCCGGGAAGAGTCAACGAATGTCGCGTAGAGTGTGTTGTATTGCACTTCTCCCAGTGCCTGCACATTTCGTAGCATCCGCTCAGTCCCAAAGCAATCGCTGGAGGACTGCTAAAGATTGAATGAAAGCAAACGGACTGGGTCTCCACAAACTCCGCCCACTCCCGTCTCGCCTCCCATGTACGCTTCCCCCTTCACAGTTCCATCCAGAGGTCGTGCAGAGAAGAGAAGCACCAGACAGAACTCGCTTGAGCCCTCCATTTTTGCAAACTTCTTCAAAAAATGGTACCTTTTGCAATCAAATGCAATAGAAATATCTTGAAGAGAAGAGGGAACCTGGTGAAGATTAGCAACATCCCAAGGGACTTGCTGGTTGTGCTGGAGGAAGTAGGAATGGTTGGTATTGTAGTGGTTGAAGGTGTTGTTTGGCTTCTCGTGTACTACGATCTTCTTAATGGAGAATCCCATATTCACGAGATGAACACCATCCTCGTTGAGTCCCCAGTCAGTGGCAGAGAAGATGCTATTCACTCGGTCAACGAGGCCAGCCTGTGGTTTTCTTTGAAATATTACAGAAGAAACTAATAGAAAAAACATCGGCAATTTCCTGGGGAGAAAAGAAAAGAACTGACAATGTACCGGGTGGCGAGGGCCTGGCTCCCGTGTCCAATCTTCTCAAAGAAGAAATGGTCTGCAACAATCTTGAGAGGACAACGATTCTTAGCGATGCTCTGCAGCGAGCGGCGACGACGGAAAATGGAAGAGAAGGTAGAAGCCAGTGAACTGCCATGGGATAGAGACTGCGACAACTGGGTTGGATGTTGCTGGACAGCCGATGCTGGGTACACTATCACTTCCTGCAAAGTGGGCAAAGTCAGTAACGAAGGACATGAATTGAAGATATACCCGTGGATTGCTACTGAAGAGGAGAGGACGATGCCACAAGGCGGGTTCTATGTAGAAGATGTCATCAGGAGCTGCAACCGTCCCCATCCAAAGTCCTTTCTCTAGTCGAGTCAGCTGTGTTCGCTGTTCAGGATACCCTGACGAGTTAAGTAAAAAGTAAAAATTTTAAATACCTTCTTTTTCTTTCAATCAAGCAGCACAAAATCTAGAATTAACGATCAAGTTGCAAAGGACTTGCCGCGTACATATCCGTTGAAAAGGTCCGTGTGAGCGAGATCCCCGGGATGATGAACGCCATTTCCGTCGATGAGATAAGAATTGTACAACGGATCAAGTAGATCATTTTCTTTAGTCCGCAGTTCGATAATCCAGCTTTGTCCTAAACTTCCACCTCATTTATACGGAATTCTAAAGCTATATATCAAATGATAACGTTATCTCTAGCATAGGAACTGAGAATGCACGAGAATCAATACAACTTTGGAATAAACAAATAGATCAAAATGACGTATCGTACCAAACGCATCAAAGTGGATGGAAGAGGGCTCGTCCGTGAAAGAGTCAGAGAATTCTTCTCTTATAACTGTTGTCTCATAGGACGATAGATTCGTAAATAAAATGTTATCTGAAACAATAAGAGATGATATAGAAATCTAAAAAAAAATCTAAATCAAACCTGAGAGGACGTTGTTCGCAACTAAGAGAACTAAAGTGAGAGTGCGTAGCATTACGACATTAGAGCATCCTGGAAAGCAGTGCACTAAAACAACTTCAAATAAGCAAATGAATAGTGGAAACAATACACTAACTGGGAGCTGTTTTCGCATTTCAAAACAACAAACTATTTTAAATGATGGTACCGTAAATTAGAATTTAATTAGGTTAGTTCACCTCTGTTTAATCATGGCTAATTTACACGACAGATTAACATGACTTAAATATCAAGTGTTATATTAAAATTGATTTGTAGCTCAAATAATTGTTAAGTAATAAAAATGTAGCAATTTATTCCTACCTATTTCGGCATAGAATTAGAGATCACTGTAGTTAGTGTGATGTTAGTGTAGTTTGATAATTAGCGATTGTCGGTCTTTCCTGGCCTTCTGCCAAACACTAGGATTGGTTTACTTGTGGAATTTCGTACATTTTGGAGGCTGGTTATCTGATTTCCTGTGTGATTTGTAGATGGCAGACATGGCGAGCGGACACGCCATCGCCGAGCGCGACATGATAGATGCCACCAGCAAGTTGCAGCTTGAGGCTGCCGAGGTTCTCTCTCTCTCTCTCTCTCTCTCTCTCTCTCTCTCTCTCTTTCTCTCTCTCTCTCTCTTTCTCTCTCTCTTTCTCTCTCTCTTTCTCTCTCTCTCTCTCTCTTTCTCTCTCTCTCTCTTTCTCTCTCTCTCTCTCTCTCTCTCTCTCTCTCTCTCTTTCTCTCTCTCTCTCTCTTCCTTTTCATCATTCTACTGTGTGGATCGGTTCGAAGCCACTCCCTGATCACTCTCATGCCAGGTTCGTGGAAGCAAGCCGAACTGGGGTAGCTATCTGCGCTCTCAGATGATTCCTCAGGAAGATTTCAACTTCATCACCGCCTACGAGAATGCCAAGGTTGTGAACTGGTGCTTGTGGTCTTCGTTATAACATTTGTTATAACCACCAAGTACAAAATACCTGATGTAACTATTTATTAGTGCCTTTTTGACTTTGAGAGCAAAGACGAGCGGGATGCTGTGCTGTCCGAGAACAATGTTAACGGTCAAGCCGCGCGTACCTTGGTCAATCTGCTTACTAATGTCGCCAAGGACCAGAACGTCCGCTATGTTCTCACTCTCTTTGACGACATGCTCCAGGTTCTCAACTTATTCTCTTTCGACCTGAGCATGTGTTTCTATGCGCTTTCATGGAAGCAAGGCTGTATTTCTTGTAGGAAGACAAGTCGCGGGTCGAAATGATTCACTCTGCAGCTCAGAGGCAGAAGCGGACTGCGTGGGGATGGTTCCTTGGAATCCTGCAGCGGCAGGACAACTTTATTGTCAATCAAGTAAGGTTTTTTGAAACTGTACATGTATTTATTTTAATTATTTTTTTGTATGAATACTTTATATTTAAATGATTGAGATGAGTTCTGTGATCGCAAAACTTGCTTGCTTCGGCTCGACTCTCATGGATGGACCAGATCTTAAGCTCTACTTCAGCTTTCTGAAGGAGCAGCTCAAGAGTCCTGCTGTTAGTCTGCATTTTAGATCTCTCGATGAGATTAGCAAGAGTTGGTTGCAGACGAACGAGTACATGATTACGACTGCGAGGTGTCTGCAGATGATGCTCCGCATTGACGAGTACAGGCAAGTTCTACCCTTTCCTCTCCATCTCAACATCGAGAGTGGATTCCATTTCAGACATGCCTGGGTGGACCTTGATGGCATTTCTGCCATAGTCAGCGCCCTCGGTGGCAAGATCAACTTCCAACTCCAGGTCTTTTCATTTTCTGGAGGTTAGATGTAACAGCAACAGACAATCAGTGCTTTGCAGTACCAACTGGTCTTCGCTCTCTGGTGCTTGACTTTCAACAATGTCATTGCCACGAAAATAGCCGCGCAAGGCGTCATTCAGACTCTTGGCGACATTCTTTCCGAATCATCGAAGGAGAAGGTTTGTCAGAACGAGCAATTGTTTAATCTTCTCTTTCTTCGATGTCCTTTGTAAAAGCGGCAAGCTCTAGCTTGAATTTGCTGGCATTTCGAAATACGTTCGTTCCCAAGCCAGTGTTGCATGAAGCACTTCCTCTCTTAACTCATCTTTTAGCCTCTTTAATGGATTTGCACAGTACCAAAAGTTGGGAAATGTAAAAAGCAAAAAAAAAAAAATATATATATATGTGATGGCCAGACCTATTTTTCCAGGTTGTCCGAATCATTCTCTCGACGTTCCGCAACATTCTGGAGAAGGTGGACGAGCGAGAAATTGTGCGAGAGGCAGCCTTGCAGATGGTTCAGTGCAAGACTCTCAAGACACTCGAGCTCCTCGACTCCAAGAAGTACGACGACCCAGATGTTGAAGTTAGTTTCGCTCATTCTATTCAATCTTCTTTGCATGTAATGTTATTTCTATTGCGTTCGCAGGAAGATGCTGAGTTCTTGCGTGAAAAGCTTCACGTCTCGGTGCAAGATCTGTCTTCCTTCGACGAGTACTGTAGCGAGGTTGGATTCGGTTGAAATGAAGCATCCAGAAGAGTCACCTTGAGTGATGTCTAGGTTCGTTCTGGTCGTCTGCAGTGGTCGCCGGTTCACAAGTCGGACAAGTTCTGGCGTGAAAATGCGCCCCGATTTACGGAGAAGAACCACGAGCTCATCAAGTACGTTTGTATTTTTCTAGGATTTAGTTTCTTCTGTGATCTTTTTCTTCTCAGGATCTTGATCCGGCTGCTGGAGACGACTTCGGATGCCCTCATTCTATGTGTTGCTTCGCATGATATCGGGGAATACGTTCGACATTATCCACGAGGCAAAACGTGTGTAGTTTTCCTCAGAACCATGAGATCTAGGACTTTAAGCTACAGATCCAACAGTACAAAGAAATGCTATAATTCCGTTCTCATGCTCAGGATTGTGGAGCAGCACCAAGGAAAGCAGGCAGTGATGAAACTGCTCTCCGCAGACGACCCGAATGTACGTTACCATGCTCTGCTCGCCGTGCAGAAGTTGATGGTGCACAACTGGGAGTATCTCGGCAAGCAACTCGACTCAGAGACTCCCGAGCCCGTCGCAGTCAAATAACACCCCTCCCTATACTCAATAGATCCCCAGCTCGTACATTCCTTCATATAGTTTTCTTGTGATATCGTCTGCATGTAGACATAGATTTTGCCAAAAGATGTTCTTACGTAATTGCTTGTTCTATTATGAATGTGAATTCGTATAGCATAAAGATACTCTAAAGTACTCGTTAATAGACAAACGCATAGAACTGCTATGCAGGGGTGGCCGGCCACGGCCCCCGACCTCGGGGGCCGGGGGCCGTGGATAATTGAATGAAGTTCACCCCCAGTTGAACAGCATGATCCAATTTATGATGAAAAGTGCCTCGATTTAGTTCGTATGCGTTACAGATTTACGAATTTTTTTCAATTTTGGATGAATTTTTCCTACGACGGAGAAATTTTATTGGAAAAATTTTAAGATTTGGGGATGGGGACTCCTTCGGGGCTGACCCCGGGTGCCGGGGCCGGATATTTTTGGCCCCCGGCCACCCCTGCTGCTATGGTAACCCTGAATTCGTGTGTACACCAGTGCAGACAACACTTGAATAGGGTAGAAAAAGTAGGATCTATTCTACAGGTTCATGAATTTCAGCCTCCCCAGGGTCAGACCATCAGGATGTTGACGTACACATGGATTTTTTACACCCCCACCTTGCTTTCCACGGCCGCCCCCCTTTTTTCCAACCAGTCAACATTGGCATTATCCCCTGTTATCGAGTATGATAGGGCGCTATAGTGGTTTTGTTTAACCCAAATTTTTAATTGCCTAAACTTCCCCCTCCTATGCACTTCCAGCACATTCACTGTCCTAACACTCGTAATAACGAAAAGGCCAGTCAGTAACAACGATTTATGATACTTGCATAACAATGAACAAGAGAGGGTATGCGATTAGCGTCTGCGGCCTCCACCACCACGCTTGGCCTCTTTCGGTTTCGGCGGCAGGATGATGCCGTCGTACTGAAATTAGTTAAATTTATTCCACGACGCAAATCTCGTTATCTACAATAACATTCTGAATATTTTAATTACGAAGAAATAAACTCGAATGCAACAAACACTATGAAAATTAAATTGTATATATATATATATATATATATATATATATATATATGTATATATACAAACCTTCTGCTGGAACCACTTGACGGCCTCGTCGCGAGACACGCGGTGAGAGACTCCAACCCGGCCCGGCGCGCGTCTGCGCTTGGCAACACGACGGCCTGCACGGTCGAGGACCACGTAGAAGTCCATTCCGTAGATTCCAATCGAGGGATCGTACCTATTAGTAAGTTATATATGCTTCCTAAGATGTTTGTAATACCTAACATATTCAGCAAAGTTAAATATACAGTACATGGCAGGGAAGGGGCTAATGCCGAATTGACAGACCGACCGCGATTTTAAACGTTTATCAACCCCATTATCCAAATGTCGAACATTTTAGCAGAAAATCGATATTCAACTTACCCACACCCTGATTCTTAAGCGATATAACCATACCCCACCCACGGTGCTCCAAAGGGGACATTCATAAAATAATAAAGTGCGCTCGTTGGCGCCTTTTCCCACAGAACGTTTGTCAGCTGCCAGAGCCGTGTATTTGTGTGTTAACACACTAGAAATTGTGATATTTAGCAGAAACTGGATTTAATTCTGAAAATGCATTAAACGGTCAATCTGGAATTAGGAGAAGAACGAACGAAACGTGTAATTCATGCGTCACGGCCAGGGATGTCCAAAACCAGGCCCGGCCCGCGTACCCTACGGTCCGGGCCCATAGGGTACGCGGGCCGGGCCCTACCTTCAAAATCTCGTCCCGGGCCCGCCAAATTAGCAATGGGCCAGGCCGGGCCTATGTAAAAACGGGCCCGGCCCGGCCCGTAGGGTATGCGGGCCGGGCCGGGCCTAGGACCCGGCCCGCCTTGGACATCCCTGGTCGCGGCCCGCCATTTTAGGATTTATTGCTCCCAAAACATTTTATAGTGTTTGTTTAAACGATAAATACCGTAGCTTTTGGATATGTGCCAAAACTTTGAAAGACCAGTTTTACAGTCTTGATTCACCTAGCACCCTGTTTGGCTGGGTAATCAACAGTGACTATTATTCCCTTGAACATAATTCGTTTCCGACACGGGCTCTGGGGGTGTTCAGAAGGTAACGACTTTACAACAGTGTTTAAATGCCCACTGGCGGCAAAATTTTTCGGGAGGGTCCAGGTATCCAAATAGGGAATTTTCGGGAGGGTCCACGTGAAGGTCAAAAAAAATTTTCCCTGCACGGCAGGTGTCAGTCAGTGCTGAAAGAGTGCCTGAATCTGGAATTTCCTTAAAAGTCTTGTATGAATAACTTTTATCTACAGGTATGCGCCGTGCATGACTTCCTCCCTTCTAGTAGCTTCGCTGACGCACGCGCACAATATGCTCCTAAGTTCTTCCCCGTGTGCACCCTATCCACTTGCTATTCTGCTCCTTATAGCAGAATTTATAACATAGAGAGAGCCGGCAGACTGTTTATCAGCAGATGCGAAGATGTTATGGGGCGATTATCATCGAACATCTGCACAGAGACCATCGCGGACTTGTTATAATAGCTGGAGTCGTCGCCGAAGCTGAGCGTATACATATGTATGTATAGTCATTTTTGTTGGAGCGGACTCGTAGACCCGCAGAATGAAGAGTAGCCTAACCGAACATGAGAGGGGACTGACTACACTGCCGACTTCCTCTTCAGCAGCAGAGCTTCTCCTCGCTTGCGTATTTTCATCTCTTTGCCTCTAAGATTCCGCCTAGAGAAGGTGAACCACAACCCTTCGTTATGTCCAGCAATCTCAAATCGTGTCCACTGGCGAGAACACCTTCTACTTCTTTCCTCTATCACTCTCGCCCACGTCACTCTCTTTTCCTCTCTCGTATCTCACACTCTCCCCACCCCTCTCTATCTCCCGGCCAGCATCAGGTCAGTCAGCACAGGGTGAGCGAGAGAGGTCATGAAGCGAGTGAACTAGTTTTCGGACATTCCGCAACTGATCTGGCAATTATACTCGTCTTAATTTCTGTTTATAAATATATAATACATGTAAAATAATCTAGAAATGAATATTCATGAGAGAGGCATGTATGCACACAGGAATCGCCAGTGCTGAGCATACCCTTTTTGCCCTTTTCTCCAGAGAGAATGAGAGAAAGTGAATGTGAGTGTATTTCTGGCTTTCTCTTCCATGGCAAGACCTTTGCCATTCTTCTCAGCCACTCAGAATGCTCAGGAGATAGCATTGGAGCAAAAGTGAGAGAAAGATATATGCACACAGGCATCCGCCAGTTTACGACTGGCGGCCTGGACCCATATCAGCCTGAGCTCGTGGAAAGGAATCTGGGGGAATCCTATGGTTAGAATGTAGCTCTGTCTTTCTACTTTCGAATGGACCCTTGCCGTTTCCGAAATTCGTTCTCTACGCTGAGAACGAACGCGTGAAGCGCGTCGACCTCGCAGACATTTACATGCTCACGCTGGTTTAAGACTGGCGGCTTGGACCCATATCCGCATGAGCTCCTGGAAGGGAGTTATAGGGAACCCTATATATATTTTATAGCTCTTTTTTTTCTTCTTTCGAATGGACCCTTGCCGTTTCCGAAATTCGTTCTCTAGGCTGAGAACGAACGCGTAAAAAGCGTTGATCTTAACATGGTCGTGTCAGTCTAAGGCTGGCGGCCTGGACCCATCTCTGACTGAGCTTCTCAAAAGGAATTACAGTAAAGCGTATAGTTGTTTTGTAGATCTTTTCCTCCTCTTTCGAATGGACCCTTGCCCGCCTCGAAATTCGTCCATTTCGTACGAAAAATTTTCCAAAAAATAAATCGGTACCAAAATTTTCCAACATTTTTCGGGAGGGGGAACCCCTGGCAAAATCTAGACCTATTTAAACACTGCTTTACAAACCCATACACTAAATCATAGCAAGGCTATTTAATAGGAAGCTCTAAAAATAAATAATAGTCGTTAATAACGAGTAAAGCTGGCAGTCTGAACCAAGTTTCCATGAATATTATACATTCAAAAAAATAAAAGATGTGAAGTAAACATTAAAAAATATTCTAGGGAGGAAAATATATTCATGGTTCACACCTCAGCGAGATATCTTAAATAAAAATAAAATTGCTAACTTGATGCCAAGATCAATGTGCTCCTGGATGCCGAACCCGAAGTTACCCGCGGCAGCGAAGTTCTCGCGGTACAACTCGTATTCCTTGACCTTTAGGCCCTTCTCGATGATCTCCTCGGCCTTAGGTCCACGGACCGTGCAGTGCACAGCGATCTTCTCATTCCTACGGATTCCGAAAGAACGGACAGTATAGCGGGCCTTGGAGAAGACAGGGGTCTGACCAGTCAGCTGTTCGAGCACCTGCAAAGATACTAACTGTTAATACATGAGCAACTTAGAAAGAAAGAAAAAACAGCAAACGTTAGCAATTCTCAGATTTGGCTAAATCTTAGCCACCGAGCAATTTTCAACAACTTAAATACAAATAAATAAAAGATGAACAAATAAATAAAAGATTAATAAATGAATAAAAGATAGGCAAATACGACAAAAATTAATATACAACCAATGCAAAAAAAAGATTATATTAAAGACCGTTCCACAGAAAACTTTCTAATCTTGCAACAAAGAAGGCAGTACACAACAACGAAGACATCTTAGAATGCCTGGAATAACCTTGGCTGCACGAGTCAGCCTGTCGCCGGACTCGCCGACGCAGATGTTGAGGCAAAGCTTCTGAATCTTCAGCTCGCGCATCACATTCTTCGCCTTCTTCTCTCGCACTTCGGCGAGTTCTTCTGCCTTACCCATCTTAAGAGAAAAGAATACAACATGACTTCACAACTTCAATGTTCCGAAAAATCATAGGATTGGGCATAGAAACTATATTTTAACTGCAGCGAAATAAGTTCAAGAAATATACGGTAAAATCCATTTAATAACTTGCACATCAAAATAATATGGCACATTGCCAACTTTTTTGCACCTTTGAAAAATGAAGAAGAGTTGCTCGAAGGTGATTTGGCTTGCGGTTTTTTTTATGCCCAGTTGTGAAAAAGTTATCGGCATTATTCTATAATTCCAGGCTATGAGGCAGCGTTTGAATGTTGTTTATCGCCAAGCTCGGGCATTCGGACAGGTTGCAACATGTTCGTGTTCATAGTTTCCGAAATCTATAACCTATACACTTAATGTAGCATTTTCTGGAGTACAGTTCAAAGTCGTGGAAGTTGGAGCTCGGGATGGGCTGCAGAATGAAAAGGTTTTTGCCAGCCTAGTTTGAAAATCATTTTTTTTTAATCTTTTTAGAAGGTCATTCCCGCTGCGACAAAAATCGAGCTGATCAATCGCCTGAGTGATTGCGGGCTGAAAGTTGTTGAAGCGACCAGTTTCGTTTCACCAAAATGGGTTCCACAAATGGCAGACCACGCGGAGGTCATATCTGGCATCGCAAAGGTTAAAAATTTGTTCTAATGTTGCGATGGATTATAGAATATGTTTCATCTCGCTGATTTAAGAAACCTGGAGTTTCCTATCCAGTTCTTGTTCCCAATCTTCGTGGCCTTGAAAATGCCGTCAGTAACTTTTTCTAGTTAGTTGGTACCATTAAACTATTCCCAATCCACAGGGCACTTTTTTTTTTTTTTAATATTTTTCGATAACGTTCACCCCAATAGTTTTCCGGTACGGGGAATGCGAATTCATATTATTTCTTATCATTACATAATTTTCGCAGAAAGTTAGGTAAGTTTAGCGAAGTATGATGCATGCTTTGCACCTCCCACATCTCTCCCACGCACTCTGTCGGTGGTTGAGTGAAACAGAGGATGAAATGAATATAATATTCGTTTTCCCCGTGCCGAAAACTACCCTGAGGTGAATTTCATCGAAAAAAAATTGTGAAGGTAATAGTCCATTAAAAAATTTTTTTATGCTTCATTACAGATGAAATTCCGCAATGTCGATGAGATTGCTGTCTTCGGCGCAGCTTCCGAATCATTTGCTAAGTTAACTAGTTTTCTACTTCTTTACTCTACGATTATGTATAACGTAGTGTCTGCTAATTTTCCCCAAAAAAAGAGTAGTTTTATTTTTTTTTCATTAGGTTAATTTGTGCTGCGAGCACTCATCTTTGTGACAGCTGTGGAATATTTTTTTAAGGAAAAACACAAACACCTCGATTGATGGCAGCTTAAAAATTTTGAAGGAAGTCACAAAACATGCAACGGTTATTACCTCCAAACTGAAGTTTAATTCATTCGTAAACTGTTGTTATAAATTGAGAATGCCGGCATACGGGTTCGGGGGTATGTATCCTGCGTCATTGGATGTCCTTACGATGGTCCAACGAAGCCTGTCGTTGTTGCGAAGATCACGGAGCAGCTTTCTGGAGCGGGTTGCTATGAAGGTATCTTTCCAACTTTTACCACATTCTTTGTTGGGCTCATCGTTTTTATTTAAGGAATTTTTATGTTTAAACCACTATAAAAGAAAGAACAATTGTGCAATGGTTTGAGTTAGTCTGGGAGACACGATTGGAGTCGGTTCTGCTGGAACGGTGCGGGCAATGCTGGATGAGGTGCTCAAGGTAGAAAAGGCCGAACGGCTCGCAGTTCACTTCCACGACACGTATGGCCAAGCTCTCGCCAACGTTCTTGTTGCTGTTGAGGTGTGAGTCTGGAAGTATTTGTGATTCCTCTGATGCTCTGTTGTTCTAGAAAGGGATCCGAGTGGCGGATGCCAGTGTTGGTGGCTTGGGTGGCTGTCCTTACGCGAGAGGGGCAACCGGCAATCTGGCTACGGAGGATCTCGTTTATCTCCTGCATGGCCTGGGATTCGAAACGGTGAGATTTACTTTTATTGAGTTGCCAAAGATGGTTTCTTCAGGGCATTGACTTGGAAAAGCTAGTGACGGTGAGTGAGTGGATTTGCGCGGATCTGGAGAGAGCCAACTCTTCTCGGGTTGCAAACGCTCTCTTGGCCAAGCGTAGAAAGGCAAATACAGCATGAGCAGTGGGCAGAACCTCACATCTAGTGCCTCTTTTTTGTAACATATGTATATTTCTCCAATGTTCTGAGATAGAACCTTTCAGATCGGTAGATCTTGATATCTTGTGTTGTTGCGATTAAGGACGGAAGACTGCAGTGGATGAAAGAGTGCACATTATTGCAAATTTTATTCCTGAATATGCACATCCCTGTATATTACTGTCACTTGAAAGTTGATATGGATCTATATATTGCAAGTAAAGTTATAAATAGTCATCTAAACGTGTTATTTGGTATTGTTCTGGTATTAATGCCAACCATACTTGTAACTTTAGATTTTACAGTATTCCTGGAATGAGATGGAACATTGCAAGGAAATCAGTGCGCAATCCAGGAAAGCCAGACGTGCTGATTGATGTGCAGTCTGGCTTTTCATTTGTATTTCTAACAGAATGTCTGACGAAGACGAGATTGAGAGAAAAGTCTTTCCGCAAGTGACGGTGAAGACGGAGCTAACTCATGGTTTGTTTCTGTTATGATAGTCTCAGATTTCATTATAATGGAATTTAGAGTCTTTGCTTTTAGATGATAGCACTGATGACTACACGAGTTTCCAGAATTTATCAGCGCAAGTCGAGAGGTTCGCTTTCTTTTGTTTCTCGTTATCGAGTAAGGCTTGGAACACTTCGTTATGAAAAGTTATTGCAGTGGTGCGGCTGGAGAGTCTTACGATGAACAGTCAAGCAAAGCATTTATATCAGGGTCAATCTCTTTTTCATTTAATTTATACGTTGTTTTGCGCTGATGTCATATGGACGTTTCTCGTTAAACGTCATATAATATGGAGAAGAATACTGTTCAGGAGTGACTATGCTCCAGCCGCACCAATAGAAGATGGAGGAGATGAAGAATACAACAACAGAGAAGAGGATGATGAACACCACGACGAACATCATGAAACCTCATTTGGGCAGATCAAGGGGTTTGGGGATTCCCAGGGAGAGCGGGAGGTGGATGATGGAGAGGAAGAGAATGCGAATGAGTCAGCTGTCGATGGAGAAGAAAGACAGACTGCAGAGGGAGAACAGCAAGAAGCCGCAGAGGAGTCGCAGGAGGGAGAGGAGGTACGGGCTATGGAGGAACATCCGAGTCACGAGGATGAAGACAACGGAGAGGTTCCTTCTTTCTTTCTTTTTTGAGTGTTACTGCTTCTTTTTCTGTGTTATCAATTTTCTCGTTCAAGTAATTGTTGCTCAACTATATTGAGAAAGAGGTGATTTAGTTCGATTTTGTGATCAGGAAAATGAAAACAATTTTCTAATCCGCGAAAAGTTCGAATAACGAAGCATAAGAAACGCTGGATAACTGTCATTATTGCAGTTTCAGCATCCGCCTATAATTTAAAAACAATTATCGTAACAATGGACATATTACACGTAGTAAATAGTTAGTATTGAAAATGAAATTAGAGAAGTCATCCGTTGAATAACTATTTTCTCTAGCGCTACAATACGCTCTGTAGCGCTACTGTAGCATCCGCCTGTTCTAGCCCGAGAGAGCGTTGCAAAATATGAGGGTTCTAATATAAACAATAGCCATTTCTCTACCCGTGATATTTAACATGGCTATAATTCTGAAACGATAAGATGAAAATAATTCAAACTTCCTGAATCTATCTTTTACGCCGAGACGAACTGAACCATGCGAAAAACATAACACGTTAATTATTCGCCGGAGATCTCCTTTAATGGACAAATGGAAGGATAGAGAGAGAGAGAGAGCTAAAGAGACAGAGACAGAGAGAAATTGAAAGAGAGAGAAAGAGAGAGAGAGAGAGCGAGAAAGAAAGAGAGAGAATGAGAGCGAGAGCTCCGTGATGTGTAAAATAACGAAATGGTTAAAAAAAGATAGTAAATTACCATTTCATTCCCTATTTTCTCATGCTCACGAACACTCAAAAAGGCCCTCAGAAATTGAAGCGTGGGCGGAGACGAAGTCGATCATTCAGTTCCAGCGTTTAAAATGCTAGCCTACAAATTTTTTTGAATTAAAATTTAGTTTGCAACAGTGTTCCTGTCCAGTTTTAAACATATTGATGAAGGTGTATTGTCCCAGTCTTTCTTGTCTATTTTTATTGTTGTCCTGTACATTGAACTTGGCCGGTAACACGCTAAAGTCGCATGATTTGAGATTTTATTCGCTAATTGTCAAGTGTAAGACGTCATGAATAGTTAAAATTGGCTTAACAAATAATCAGATCGGTTATAAAGATGTCCAACATGGTTTGAACAGAAAAAATGGTAACAATTCGCCGTCACAAACGCACCAGGCCAGGCGCTGCGCTTTTGACCGCTGCGCATTTGACCGCTGCGCTTTTGACTGCTGCGCTTTTTACCGTTGCGCATTTGTCATACCCCCCATAGAGCACAATCCCATTTCGGAAACTCAAACTGGGAACTGAATACCGGGCCGTGATCCCGGTGGTCACTGATCGGGTGAAGCCCATAGCGCGCTGCTCGCACGCTGTTGCAAGCTTTTAGCCACTCTTACCCCTTTACCAATGCGCTCGCCGTCTACTCTATTTTCATCTGATGCTAATTTTTACTTCTTTTTAAATGTTTTATTCGCCCTCAATTAAATGATTTATCAAAATTATCTTTTTAAAAGTCTGAGTAAAAATTGGAGGCTAAATTATTATAGCGATACTCTCCATCAATCGTAGCTTAAAGGGCCACTCTTCCTTGGGATTCTGGGTCCCCGATTTTATCCTTACTCGGGCTTCGGTAATTTAGACTCCTCGTTTCTAGCTGTGGGTCAATGCATAATTTAAGGCAACTCTGAAGAGGAAGAGGGTTCTTCTGTCTTCGGATGATGAAGATGGAGACGGAGCAGCAGGAGATGAAGATGCCACGGGAGGAGGAGAGAGAACTAGCGGAGGCCAAGATAACGAGGAAGAGAAGGGCGAGGAGCGAGAAGGAGAAGTCAGTCCTCTTTGACAATTCCTTTCTTCTGCGCTGCATATATGCAGATTTTCCATGTCTTTTACTTCTGTTTTGTTCTTTAGGTTGGAAATCTCATTGCGCATATCTTCGGAGACGAAAGTGATGAGGAGAAGGATGAAGAAGGAGAGAAGGAAGAGGGAGAACGAGAGGGAGGGAGAGCAGAGAGAGATGAGGGGGAAGAGGAGGAGGAGGAGGACAGACCAGCAAGACCAAGGAGCGTGGATGAAGACGATGACGACCAGTTAGTTCACTCGGCCAAGCAGGCTCAATCAGCAATGGGAAGTCTATTGCAGGACGACCGAATGGGACTTCGATCGGATGCTTGCAATGAAGAAAGCAGAGAAGACGAAGAAGAAGCGACGGAGGAGGAAGGACGGAGGAATTGATATCATCAATGACGACGACGGCACCATTACTCTGCTGGTGGAGCAGATGAAGTTGGCTGCGAAGGAAGACCGCCACTCTAACATGGAGAGGAAGCCAGCACTGCGCAAGCGAGTCATGCTTCCCACTGTACGGGCCCATCTGCTAAGAGCAGACCTCTACGAGGTGCTTCTGGACGGGGGGATGATGTCGGCCATCTCGGAGTGGCTCGCTCCGCTCCCTGACAAGAGTCTCCCCGCACTGGAGATCCGCTCTGACATCCTGCGCATTCTGCAGTCCTACTCGAGATTGGACCAGGTAGTTGGATTCTTGGATTGCTGAGTTCCCTTCTTATGCCTTCAGAGCATCCTTAAACAGTCCGGCCTCGGCAAGGCAGTCATGCTCCTTTTCAAGCATCCTCGAGAGACAAAGGAAAACAAGAAGATGGCATCTAAACTCATTAGCGAATGGGCGAGGCCCATCTTCCAGGTTTGTCGTTTCTTCTTGCTTACCTTTCTACTCGTTCATCTCTTAGTCAGCATTTTTTAAGAGCTACAAGGGCTTTTATTACCATTGCCAAGTACATTAATCCTTCCTCCCCACTTCCCCACTTACGGTCCCAAGTTGCAGCCATTTACTCTGTTCCATGCAATGCTATTATGCTATCATGAGAACATAGAATATTATCTACAAGCCACGTAGATAAATTAATCAAATATGACGGATGGTTTCTTTAGTTGGATACTCGTGATGACTTTTCCCGCGAGGATCGATCTCAAAGAGACTTAGAAAACATGCCTCAAGCAAAGAAGAGGCGGCTCAGGTTTGTCTCGCTTTTCTTCTTGATAGTTTATTTTCGTATCATCCTATTTCTCTTACGAGCTTACGAGATAATTTCTTAATGCGTGCGTCGTGCCTGAACTTGAGAGTATACAACTAATTTCTTATCAGCATTGGAGAGAAACCATGATTTCCCGAAGTGTTTGACTCTCGTAGTTCTGAAAAGGGAATCATTAAGTGACATCCTCTCTTTTCGTGCAGTTCTGACGAGGGGGCGGGGCCATCGAACGCGGGCGACGATGTGCTGACTCCTGGCCAGAAGGGATTCATTGGACGTGCTCGGGTCCCGAAACCCTCCAACAAAGACTACGTCATCAGGCCAAGATCCTCAGTAGAGGGAACCTTCAAGGAAAGCAAGAGTCGCACCTATTCCAGACTGGACAAGGCATCCAGGGACTTCAAGGAAAGGACCCGCAAGCTCAAGGTGCAGAGGGCAGTCAATGTCTCGTTAGAGGGACGGCGCATGGACATTTAGCCTCTTCTCTCTCTCTCTCCCTCGTTCTCTCTCTCCCTCGTTCTCTCTCCCCTCTCTCTCTCTCTCTTCTCTCCTCTCTATCTCTCTCTTTCTCTTTCTCTCTCTCTCTCTCTTACTTTCCCTCTATCTTCTTCTCTTTCAGTAGTCAAACTCATCTGACCCTCTCGTCGTATCCCTCCCTCACTCTCGAGTTGTTTGCGGGCTCTTTTTGTTCTGGATAGTTTATCTCTCTGCTCTCTATCATTTCCGTGTTGTGCTTGCACAGCCTCATTTATTTGGTTACAGCATCATTCGTTCTTTTGATCGAAACGCTAAAAATGAAGGTGTTTAAAAAAATGCCGACTGTTCTTTATCTCGATGTTGGCGCATTTTGTGTATTCTCGTAATTGAAGCACAATGGCGTCATTTTTATGTCTTGTCTGTCATCTTTTTTTGCTTACTTAATCTTTTTCGGTCTTTAGAGACAGAGTAAAGCAAGATACGGCAAAGTACTCTTCGTTTACTGATATCAGTTTGTTCATGCCTGCGAGATACCGTTCAAGAAATTCTGACGTGATTCAGAGCATGTGATGGGTTAAAGGAGAGGGGGATGTTGAGAGAAAACAGAGAGAGCGAGCGAGAAAAGGTGAAAGAGGGAGGATGAGAAGTGGTTGTAAAGGGCATGGAAATGTAAAATAAATGAATGGTGAGAGCAGGAAACTTGGGAAGAGAGGAGATTGCTATTGATGCGCTTACAGAGAAAGAAAAGTGTAGATGACAAGGGCTGGCAGTGACAGGATTGGCTCGTACCGGAGATGAAGGCGGCAGGCGGAAGGCTCTTGTGCATCGCCTGAGTCTGCCGCGTCATGCCTGCGGGTGCTTCCTCTCCTCTCGTCTCTCCTTCTTCCATTCATCCCGTCGAAGACAAAACAGACAAGTCACTTCCCATTGAAGAATGCGCTCTTCGACAGGACTTTGGTGTTTATCAGGTGAGTCTGCCATTTGCAAATTCTCTGGTTCTCATGCATTCATTTGAGATTCTGCTACTCTTCGTGACGCAACTCTCGTATTTTCCTGTAGCCGCGAGTATGCTTTCTACTTCATTTCTGCTCCCGTCGAAGGTTCTTTATTATAGTCTTCTATAATTGATTGAATGCCATAAATTAACAAATTCTTATCCTTGATGACGTCTTTGCGATTAATTATTTAGGAGTACTGTAACACGAGAAGACAGAGTGAGAATGGCAGCGATGCTAGCGGCGAGTTCCACTCTCTTCTCTTCGAGTGGGGCTTGGAGTGTTCCTCCAAAGCCAGTACTATATCGACCTCCCTCTCCGTCACTCTCATGAGTGGTGCCTTTGTTGGTTCCATCCTTGCTGGTTTCATATCAGATCGATACGGCCGCCGTCCTGTTGTTATTGGTATGTTTCTTTTTATGGTGTGAATTGATACTTGAAGATGTGACTGCAGCGAGTGAATTGCCCTTTTCATAGGTTCTCTCCTTATTCTCGGTGCTTGGAATCTTCTTCTATTAGTAATGAAGAACTTGTCATGGTCATTTTCTCTGCCAGTTTACTTCTTGCTCGGAACATCCACGGGAGGCTACATGGTATGAATTCAATCTCTTTTTTAAATTTATTTTTCTTCTTTAAATTTTTCTTTGTGTTGCGTATTCATTTCTCTCTCTGACATAAATAGATGAAATAAATGTGACTAAGACGACGAATCTGGTGCTGATAGTGGAGATGCTGCGGGGCCGAGCTTCCCACCTCCTGGTAGTGGCACTGAATGGCTGGTCTCTTTCTCTGGCTGCCACTGGTGGTTTGGCATTCTTCATCTCTCACTTCACAACTTTCCACTCTGTCGTCTCTTTTCTCGCCTGTTCTCTCGCTGTCCTTCTCTTCTTCATTTCTGACGAGAGTCTTGCCTGGCTCTCCGTCACTCATCGAAAACGGAGATTTTGGAAGGCAGCGGAAAGACTTGCGAAGTTCAACGGCTACAGTTCAGCCAGAGGTTTCCGTTCTTTAATTTTTCTCAACATTTTTTGTGTATAGTATTGTGGGTTTTTTTTCTGAAACAGCCCAACAAAATGAGATCACTTCATAAAAAAAAAAGCCACGAGGACCTTGGAATTTAGTGGCGGCTAGGCTATCTAACAATTAGAAAATGCTCTGCCTTCTCCTTATCTTGTAAACCGCTTTGAAACGTCGATTGCCCATCTGGTGAAGTTTTAGAATAACAACATTACTGTCACCAAATGTATATTTTCGTTGTGATTTTATTATATATGATTTTACGTTCATTTATCACTAAATGAAGAACATTAGCGAAAAACCTTTATCCTTAAATGCATTCCTGATTTTTTTTATTCATAGCCCGCTACTTCTGCCGTATTTTTGGGAGACGTACTGGATTTTTGTTGCTTTTTTCTACATAGAAATGTGGTATTGGTAATACCTATAACGGCTAGGAAGTGACTGCTCGGTGTTGAGATGTGGCCTTGGTTCGCGCCCTGTCGCCCCGACTGAATGCAGCTTCTCCCCGAGACGAGCCCCGTTTCCGCCAGGGCTGCTCTGGCCTTCTCGGCTCTCCTCGTCTGCGTCGCTCTCTCTTCGCTCTCTGCTACATGTTCTGTGTCAACTCCGTCGTCTCCTTTGGATTCTACATCAACGTTGACAAGATTGGTGGAAACAAATACGCCAACATGGCCATCATGGGAGTTGCAAAGGTCGGTTATTCTTTGTCATCCATTCAGGGTTAACAATAAAAAGACGAGGTTGAAAGTGTATGATTTTGCAGTTTGTGCTGGGTCTGCTGCCCTTCGTGGTCTCTCGCTGGTTGTCCCGTCGGATCGTGGCCATTCTTTCAGTGGCCACCGCCGCTCTCTCCGCCTGCTCCCTCTATGCTTGGTCACTTTCTAACATTTACTCAGCAATTTTACATTTCTATAATTTTTGAATATTAAAAAAAATGCTAAGGAAATGAATTTAGGCAATTGTTGGGAAGCGAGATTTCGGTGCCGACGACTTTGCTGTCACTGACAGTGGTTGCCTCCCTCGATCCCACCTGGAAGGTCCTCCATCTCTACTCCACCCAACTATTTCCCACTCATGTCAGATCCACTGCTCGCGGCATTTGCAATGCTGCTGCCAGAGGAGGATCAGTCGTCGCCCCGGCAGTTCGTTTTCTTTTTCGCTGCCCGTTCTCTATATCTATTCCACTCTCTTTCACTTTCTTTATCTCTTTCTCTATCTCTCACTATCTCAACATCTTTCTCTTTTCCTGGGTATGCCTATTTTGCTTCCGAACATTCCTATCGTCTATACTAAACTCGCCCTCATTGCCCTCTCTTTCTCTGTCGTTGTCTCTCTCTTTCTAACTCTCTTTCGATTTTTCTCTCTCTCTAACTCTCTTTCGCTTTCTCTCTCTAAATCTCTTTCGCGTTCTCACTCTATCTCTCTCTCTCTCTCTCTCTCTCTCTCTCTCTCTCTCTCGCTTTCTTTGTCTCTCGCTTTATTTCTCTCTTTTGCTCTCTCTTTCTTTCACTCTCGTTTTCTTTCTCTCGTTCTCTCTCGCTTTTTTTCTCTCTTTTCGTTTTCTTTCTCTCTCTCTCCCTCTCTCCGCTGTCTTGTTCCGTGTTAAATTCCTCTTCTGCTAGCGTACCTTATGCTGTCTGAAGAGATCAATGCATCTCTCCTCTCGGATGTCTCACATGAACAGGAATGCGTGACGTCAACACGACTGCTCAAGTTGCATAGAGACATCTGCACTTTCTTATCATTCTTCATGTATGCCTTGTCGCCTTTCGCTCTCTCTCTTGCTCTTTCTTTCTCTCCATCCCTCTCCCTCCCTCCATCCTTCTCTCTCTCTCTCTCTCTTCCTCCTTTTCTCTGTGCCTCTTGCATTCACTTTAATTCCATGTATCAAACATTCTCTCAGATATCTCACTCTAGACATTGTTATGCAAAGATGAACAACTTGTCACAACTCAGGTGCTTCTGCTTCGCGAGTTGTCTCTGGCTGTTCCGTATGGGATCTGTGCAGCCGCTCTCTGCATCCAGCTGGCGATCTTCTTCTTTGCTGTTCCGGATGAAGAAAGGGAAGAAGACGAAAAGGATGAGGAAGCAGAAAGCCCCTCCATTGACTCGGATGGAGAAATGGAAATGCAGAGCACTGACCCGACCTCTGACTCTACTGCCAATCTTTATGTCCGCAAGACACAACATTATGTAATAATTAAATAGTCTGTCACGGTTAATGACACAAATCTATTGATGATATCAAATGCTAAGGCGTGCTTTGGGTGTATTCCTGAGCTTGTTGCAATAATTCCTACTGCTTTAACCTGTGAGATTCGAGTGCAATACTGCAACTGTCTTTGACCTTTCACTTTACATCTCTTTTTCTTCAGAGTGCTTCTTTTCCTCGCTAGTCGCTCTTTATTAGTGGTTCCTTAACCTTTTCACTCACAATCAGATGACGCTTTCTCATTTATATAGTGATATATGTGCTAAGAAAATCAGGCATTCCCTATTTTGCCTGGAAGATCTCATCTACTGTTTTGTTCCAATTCTTCAGTTGCTGTTATCAAGAGATAAATATACTAGAATTGTTGAGCCGGAGTTTTATAATGTTCAAGGGTTAAAAGATGCATGCCCGGAGGGATTTACTTTTAAGCTCTTGGAGCATTTTTATCGCAAGCACGCATGACCAATTTGTAATGAAGATGCAACGGTTTTTGAAAGAGAGAGAGAAAGAAAGAAAGAGAACAAGAGAGAGAGAGAGAACAAGAGAGAGAGAGAGAAAGAGAACAAAGGGGAGAGAGGTGCGAGATGAGATTGAGGGTGGCAAGATGTCACCCTTTGCGTAATACATATTGACGCTTTGTATTGTGCTTAGTGAGATGGGCTCGTGACTGACGTCAAAACCTGGCACAAGCGACAGTTGATGAGAGAGGTTTGAGACAACTGGCAAGAGTAGACTTGAGATATCACTAGACATTCTATAACTTGTCGCCCGTTCAAAGAGTGAGAGAGCGAGAGGAAAGGCCTCTGGAATAGATTCCAAGCAGAATAGAAGAGTTTTTAGTGAGAAGCGGAGAGAGCCCGGTGAAAGTGTTATGGGTGTGCGTAGGAACAATCAATATGTTGGCAAGTGGCAGAGACATAAGTATATATGCGAGTGGAATAAAGGGGCAGCAGTCAGGAATGGAGATGCTTATTTGGCTAAGATTATGGAAGTAGTGAGAGGAAAGCTGCTGGCAATGAGGACTTGAGCCTCACCCGTAAAGAGTCGAAGTTGGAAGGGAGCGCGCTCTGTCGCTACTTCACTGCTTACACGGGTCATCTAAACATTGTTATAGTCACCACACGCTAGAAGGATTCGCTCTCTTTCTCTCTTCTCTCTCCCCCCCTCTCTCTCGCTCTCTCCCTCACTCTGTCTCCCATTCTCCAACTTCCTCTCCCCGCCTACGGATCTTCGATCGAATGTGCGCAGTGCCTGCTCCCTAGCATTGGCCGGTCTCAGCTGTGCATGTCGCCTGCCATGCCGTATTTTAAGTTGGGGGAGCAAAACCACCGCTCTCTTATCTCTCTCTATCTATCTCTCTCTGTCTCTCTCTCTCTCTGTCTGTCTGTCTCCCTCTACTCTCTCTCTCTCATCTCTGTCTATCCTTCTCTTCCCCTCTATCTATACTCTTCTCTCTCTCACTCTCCCTCTCTCCCTCCCTCTCCCTCTCCTTCTCTGCCTCTCTCTCTCTCTCTCATCTCTGTCTATCTTTCTTTTCCCCACTATCAATACTCTTCTCTCTCCTCGCTCTGCCTCTTTCTCCTTCTCGTCTCGATCATGCCTAATCCTAGATACATGACACGCGCATGCATCTGTCACTGAATTTGTCATGAAGCTGGAAAGAGCGCGCAGAGAAGAGAAGAGAGAGGACTGACTTGAGTGGGAGGAGTGAGTGGCGGCTGAGCTGGAGGAGGCGGCTGTCTCCTCGCTTCCCTCTTCCGGTCTTCCTAATTGGGAGAATCGATCTGCTAGTTTTGCTCCCGTTGGATCAAGCGCGTCCACATCGATGTCCACTACGGCATTCCTTCTGCCCGTGCTGAGAAGTGTCTCATTCTTTCTCTGCCTCGCTCTCTCTCTATGTCTCTCTCTCGCTCTACTCTCTCTCTATCTCTCTACTCTCTCCCTCTCTGTCTCTCTCTCTCTCAATCTCTCTCTCTCTCTATCTTTCTCTCTCTCTCTTTCTCTGAATTAAGAAGAGCTTCACTGATGCTGTCATGGCTATGCCTACCGGGATGAAGTGGAGAACTGAGAGAGTACTTGAGTAGACTCAAGTTCACCCATTGAGAGCTCAGTTTCTGCAGCCTGAGAGAGAGCTGCAGCAGCTGTGGACGACGGCGGGTCGCGCGTCTCCGTTGTGGCTGGCAGAGTGTGGAGACAGGGGGCGGGGCCAGGGCAGTGGAAAAGGGTGGGGAGAGAGCGGGGGTAGAGAGAGGGGCAGGGGAAGAGAGCGAGGTTAGAGAGAAGGGCAGGGGAAGAGAGCGAGGTTAGAGAGAGGGACATGGGAAGGGAGTGAGGTCAGAGAGAGGGGCAGGGGAAGAGAGCGAGGTTAGAGGAGAGCCAGGGATCGCCGGCTGTCTCTCAACCGGTTTGCGCATGCAGTAGCAAAACTTGGATGGGCAATTCAAGGGGCGGCGGGGGCATCTGCAGAAGCAGAAGACGATCCATAGAGAGGCCGTTGCCATGCCATCTCTATGCTATTTAAGAGGAACGAAAGGAATGAATCCGGGCTGTGCTTTCATGGAAACACTGTTATATTCCAATCTGAGTTAGGAATCTCGGATTCAACCTCTGAAGCTATGCTCGGGGGAGGGGGGGGGGTGATATTCAGTTCACTAAACTACTATTGAGACGGCCAAGCAATGCAAAAGTAAATTATCGGGATTGGTTTCTCACGTGGAAGTTCCTTTCAGCCAGCAACCGTTCGTGGACAGAATGGCACGTGCGACTCTCGAGGAGATTGTCTTCGATCCGGGCTTCGACACCCTGGCTGAGCAGCCGACGGGAGGCTCTTCTCGGTATGCGGCGTATTTTGATGTCCGCCGTGTCGTATTCTGTGTCGAGCAGGGGATCTCCATTCAGGACGAAGCAGATGGATTGGACAAGGAATGCAGGCATTTTGCCCTGTGCATGGGTGAGTGTCCGGGGGGGGGGGCATAAGAATGGCCCTCTTGTTCAGATAGTCGCGTTCTCTCCGTCTGCCGACTCCATCCGTCTCCGCCCTTCATTAAAATTGAAAGAGTCGCAACTGTAAAGGTAATGATTGCTGGGGAATGAATTGCCCGATGGAGCAAGAGAAGGAGGAAAGTGACAGGGAATGCGAGGACGTGGTCTGGCTTTCCGTCTGATGCTCTCTGTTCTTCGCGAGTGCCGCTGTGTCTTCCCCACTCTCCTCCCAACTCTCCATGCACAACTCTCTGCTCTCCACTTCTATGAAACTTGCGGGTTCATTGTTGTTTCTGAAGAATTCCTCGACGAAGTCAACATTCTCCATCGCACCATGATTCATGTCCCTCCTCGTAATTCCATTGGGTATGACTTTATTCTTTTGATACATACATTGGTTAGAAAGTATATGAGCTAATTACATAACAAAAGTATATGCATTTCCGCCAATTTTAATTTTAGTTCGCAACGGATTTGGGAGATATCACAAGATGGAGATAACTGCGCTTCCAGCTTCCCTGGCGACTGCCATGACTCTTCTGTGCAGCAGAATATGAAGAATCTTCTTAATTCAATTCAATTATGTTTATCTTAATATGTATTTGATATTTAGCTCTGGAAAAGCAAATATAATATGTTATGAATAAGTATTAGCTGTGGCACTGATAGAATCTCTCAGGAATGGAGTTTTCTGCCGGCAACCGGAGTCATCTGTCTGTTGGATGACGTGAGAATAGGAGGGAATCTGCTTCAACTCTTCTCTTCTCTCGCTCTCCTTGCTTCCTCTTCTCAGCGGTCACCTCTCTCCATTCAATGTTTGTTGAAACAGTACGTCTATTATTTCTAAAGGTAACAATATACCTTCTTGAGATGAACGGAAGCGTCTCCGAGAATGGCTAGTACATGGAGAATCCCCTCAATCCTATTTGCAGTCCGTCGCATGGCAAAAACTGAACACAGGTATTTTCGTTGGATCAATTAATCTCTACGTTAATTTTCTCATAATTTTTTTTCTCAACAGTTTCATTATGAAACTGTTTCCAGGCCATTATGCTGATGTACCCGCTGCGTGGCGTCTTTTCTTCTCTGCTCTGCATTATGTTCTTGCTGTTCAAAGTCGAGGAGATGTTAGGGTGAGAATGTTGTCTTCCTTGGAATGTCCATCCGAATACTTTGTAGAGAGCTCTGAGATTGGTTGACCGAGGCCTTCTAATGGGAGGGGACTTGCCAGACAAGTCCCTTTCTGGCCTTGGAATGTACCTTCATTCCCAGCTGCCACCAACTGCGCCCCTCAACTTCTCTTCCCTTGTACGTCTTTCAGCCAGCCGTCTTTTGCGATTTCCTCTTCTTTTTTTACTTTTGGTCTTTCTGACGTCTTCGCAGCTCTTATCCTTTTTCCGTTTCTATTTTGTCAGCTGTGCATGTATTTTTGTTATTTGCTCGTTGTCTCCATCCTCTCCTGTCCAGGGTGCCTCAAGGCACGACTCCTCCAAGCTTTCCCCTTCCACTCCCGTCACTTCCACTGCCTTCTTCCCTGACCCGGATGTCTTCCTGGATCAACACGTTGTGTCTGGGATTCCTTTGCTCGTTAGGCATGGCTGTGGTCATTGGCCGGCCATCGAAAAATGGAGGTTAGTTACCATTATCACCTACGTAGCATTTTAATCTGTATTCTCGCTCTCTCTCTCCTCTCTCTGTTCTCTCTCTCTGTTCTCTCTCTCTCTCCTCTCTCTGTTCTCTCTATCTCTCTCCTCTCTCTGTTCTCTCTCTCTCTGTTCTCTCTCTCTCCTCTCTCTGTTCTCTCTATCTCTCTCCTCTCTCTGTTCTCTCTCTCTCTGTTCTCTCTCTCTCTCCTCTCTCTGTTCTCTCTATCTCTCTCCTCTCTCTGTTCTCTCTCTCTCTGTTCTCTCTCTCTCTCCTCTCTCTGTTCTCTCTATCTCTCTCCTCTCTCTGTTCTCTCTCTCTCTGTGCTCTCTCTCTCTCCTCTCTCTCCTCTCTCTATCTCTCTGTTCTCTCTCTCTCCCCTCTCTCTGTTCTCTCTATCTCTCTCCTCTCTCTGTTCTCTCTCTCTCTCCTCTCTCTGTTCTCTCTATCTCTCTCCTCTCTCTGTTCTCTCTCTCTCTGTTCTCTCTCTCTCTCCTCTCTCTGTTCTCTCTATCTCTCTCCTCTCTCTGTTCTCTCTCTCTCTGTTCTCTCTCTCTGTTCTCTCTATCTCTCTCCTCTCTCTGTTCTCTCTCTCTCTCTGTTCTCTCTCTCTCTCTCCTCTCTCTGTTCTCTCTATCTCTCTCCTCTCTCTGTTCTCTCTCTCTGTTCTCTCTCTCTCTCCTCTCTCTGTTCTCTCTATCTCTCTCCTCTCTCTGTTCTCTCTCTCTCTGTTCTCTCTCTCTCTCCTCTCTCTGTTCTCTCTATCTCTCTCCTCTCTCTGTTCTCTCTCTCTCTGTGCTCTCTCTCTCTCCTCTCTCTGTTCTCTCTATCTCTCTCCTCTCTCTGTTCTCTCTCTCTCTGTTCTCTCTCTCTCTCCTCTCTCTGTTCTCTCTATCTCTCTCCTCTCTCTGTTCTCTCTCTCTCTGTTCTCTCTCTCTCTCCTCTCTCTGTTCTCTCTATCTCTCTCCTCTCTCTGTTCTCTCTCTCTCTGTTCTCTCTCTCTGTTCTCTCTCTCTCTCCTCTCTCTGTTCTCTCTATCTCTCTCCTCTCTCTGTTCTCTCTCTCTCTGTTCTCTCTCTCTCTCCTCTCTCTGTTCTCTCTATCTCTCTCCTCTCTCTGTTCTCTCTCTCTCTGTTCTCTCTCTCTCCTCTCTCTGTTCTCTCTATCTCTCTCCTCTCTCTGTTCTCTCTCTCTCTGTTCTCTCTCTCTCTCCTCTCTCTGTTCTCTCTATCTCTCTCCTCTCTCTGTTCTCTCTCTCTCTGTGCTCTCTCTCTCTCCTCTCTCTGTTCTCTCTATCTCTCTCCTCTCTCTGTTCTCTCTCTCTCTCTGTTCTCTCTCTCTCTCCTCTCTCTGTTCTCTCTATCTCTCTCCTCTCTCTGTTCTCTCTCTCTCTCCTCTCTCTGTTCTCTCTATCTCTCTCCTCTCTCTGTTCTCTCTCTCTGTTCTCTCTCTCTCTCCTCTCTCTGTTCTCTCTATCTCTCTCCTCTCTCTGTTCTCTCTCTCTCTGTTCTCTCTCTCTCTCCTCTCTCTGTTCTCTCTATCTCTCTCCTCTCTCTGTTCTCTCTCTCTCTGTGCTCTCTCTCTCTCCTCTCTCTGTTCTCTCTATCTCTCTCCTCTCTCTGTTCTCTCTCTCTCTCTGTTCTCTCTATCTCTCTCCTCTCTCTGTTCTCTCTCTCTCTGTTCTCTCTCTCTCTCCTCTCTCTGTTCTCTCTATCTCTCTCCTCTCTCTGTTCTCTCTCTCTCTGTTCTCTCTCTCTCTCCTCTCTCTGTTCTCTCTATCTCTCTCCTCTCTCTGTTCTCTCTCTCTCTGTTCTCTCTCTCTGTTCTCTCTCTCTCTCCTCTCTCTGTTCTCTCTATCTCTCTCCTCTCTCTGTTCTCTCTCTCTCTGTTCTCTCTCTCTCTCCTCTCTCTGTTCTCTCTATCTCTCTCCTCTCTCTGTTCTCTCTCTCTCTGTTCTCTCTCTCTCCTCTCTCTGTTCTCTCTATCTCTCTCCTCTCTCTGTTCTCTCTCTCTCTGTTCTCTCTCTCTCTCCTCTCTCTGTTCTCTCTATCTCTCTCCTCTCTCTGTTCTCTCTCTCTCTGTGCTCTCTCTCTCTCCTCTCTCTGTTCTCTCTATCTCTCTCCTCTCTCTGTTCTCTCTCTCTCTCTGTTCTCTCTCTCTCTCTCCTCTCTCTGTTCTCTCTATCTCTCTCCTCTCTCTGTTCTCTCTCTCTCTCCTCTCTCTGTTCTCTCTATCTCTCTCCTCTCTCTGTTCTCTCTCTCTGTTCTCTCTCTCTCTCCTCTCTCTGTTCTCTCTATCTCTCTCCTCTCTCTGTTCTCTCTCTCTCTGTTCTCTCTCTCTCTGTTCTCTCTCTCTCCTCTCTCTGTTCTCTCTATCTCTCTCCTCTCTCTGTTCTCTCTCTCTCTGTTCTCTCTCTCTCCTCTCTCTGTTCTCTCTATCTCTCTCCTCTCTCTGTTCTCTCTCTCTCTGTTCTCTCTCTCTCTCCTCTCTCTGTTCTCTCTATCTCTCTCCTCTCTCTGTTCTCTCTCTCTCTGTTCTCTCTCTCTGTTCTCTCTCTCTCTCCTCTCTCTGTTCTCTCTATCTCTCTCCTCTCTCTGTTCTCTCTCTCTCTGTTCTCTCTCTCTCTCCTCTCTCTGTTCTCTCTATCTCTCTCCTCTCTCTGTTCTCTCTCTCTCTGTTCTCTCTCTCTCTCCTCTCTCTGTTCTCTCTATCTCTCTCCTCCCTCTGTTCTCTCTCTCTCTGTTCTCTCTCTCTCTCCTCTCTCTGTTCTCTCTATCTCTCTCCTCTCTCTGTTCTCTCTCTCTCTCTGTGCTCTCTCTCTCTCCTCTCTCTGTTCTCTCTATCTCTCTCCTCTCTCTGTTCTCTCTCTCTCTGTTCTCTCTCTCTCTCCTCTCTCTGTTCTCTCTATCTCTCTCCTCTCTCTGTTCTCTCTCTCTCTCCTCTCTCTGTTCTCTCTATCTCTCTCCTCTCTCTGTTCTCTCTCTCTGTTCTCTCTCTCTCTCCTCTCTCTGTTCTCTCTATCTCTCTCCTCTCTCTGTTCTCTCTCTCTCTGTTCTCTCTCTCTCTGTTCTCTCTCTCTCTCCTCTCTCTGTTCTCTCTATCTCTCTCCTCTCTCTGTTCTCTCTCTCTCTGTTCTCTCTCTCTCCTCTCTCTGTTCTCTCTATCTCTCTCCTCTCTCTGTTCTCTCTCTCTCTGTTCTCTCTCTCTCTCCTCTCTCTGTTCTCTCTATCTCTCTCCTCTCTCTGTTCTCTCTCTCTCTGTTCTCTCTCTCTCTCCTCTCTCTGTTCTCTCTATCTCTCTCCTCTCTCTGTTCTCTCTCTCTCTGTTCTCTCTCTCTGTTCTCTCTATCTCTCTCCTCTCTCTGTTCTCTATCTCTCTCTGTTCTCTCTCTCTCTCTCTCCTCTCTCTGTTCTCTCTATCTCTCTCCTCTCTCTGTTCTCTCTATCTCTCTCCTCTCTCTGTTCTCTCTCTCTGTTCTCTCTCTCTCTCCTCTCTCTGTTCTCTCTATCTCTCTCCTCTCTCTGTTCTCTCTCTCTCTCTCTCCTCTCTCTGTTCTCTCTATCTCTCTCCTCTCTCTGTTCTCTCTCTCTCTGTTCTCTCTCTCTCTCTCCTCACTCTGTTCTCTCTATCTCTCTCCTCTCTCTGTTCTCTCTCTCACCTTCTCTCTCACCCTCATATTCTATTTATCTCTCTCATATTCTCTCTCTCTCTCATCTTCTCTCTCACTCTCATATTCTATTTCTATCTCTCATATTCTCTCTCTCTCATCTTCTCTCTCGCTCTCATATTCTATTTCTATCTCTCATATTCTCTCTCTCTCATCTTCTCTCTCGCTCTCATATTCTATTTCTCTCTCTCTCATATTCGGTGTCCTGATGATTCTTCCAATTGAAATTCTTCCAATGAGAATTCTTCCAAATCTAATGATAATTCTTCCAATTTTA
>CALZFC010000087.1:642500-652500 GCA_945643635.1 Allodiplogaster sudhausi
AAGAAGGGGTGAGAGAGAGAGAGAATAGAGTGATAATAGACAAGAGAAAAAAGGGAAGGACTGATTTGAGAGGTAGATCTTTTGCGGAGAGGGGGAGGAGATGGCACCCCTCTCGCGCGCCTTGGAATGCAAGGGAGGACAGTGACTCGACTGCCACTCCATCTCCCGGGTCTGCCATGGAGAGTCATCTCAGCTGGTCTCTCCTCTTCTTCTCGACATTCTGCTTCTTCCACTCTTCCAGTTAGTGTATCGACACTCTCTCCCCTGCTTCTCCTCATTTCTTCCCTTTATCTTTAGCTGCTGACCAGTTGGATGTGAACTCAGTTCCGTGTTCCGGATTCGAAGAAGGGATCTATGGCAAGGTGGGTCTCTGTTGTTTATCCGTCTCTCTTCCCGTATGTCCTTTCTCTCTCACTCACTCACTCACTCACTCTCTCACTCTCTCTCTCTCTCTTTCTCTCTTTCTCTCTTTCTCTCTCCTCTCTTTCACTATCAAATCTTCATATCCTCCATCTTGGTGATCTCCCCTCTCTCTGCTCCTTCAGAAGTGCTCTTCCTCGGTAAGTGTCTGCGTGTCTGGAGTCTCTCAGCAGTTCCATTGTCCCTCTGGGATGTTCTTCTGGCCAGAATCGTCCTCGTGTCTTCCGTTCTCTTCAGCTCTTGCTTGCGAATTGAGCCAGATTGAATTCTTCCTTACGGGTAGTTTTGATGAATACGAGTTCCTGAAATGATGCAATGTATTTAGACAAGAAGCCCTGTGCCGAGGGAAGTGTCCTGTCTCCTCTCGACCCGAAATCTCCTTGCTCTTCCTCATTTCCTCTTTGCATCGCTGGTCAGTTGCTTTTCAACATTGTATTTATCTTTTTTATCTGCCTTTCCTTATCTGGGGGACTATCTCTCTCTTCGTCTCTTTCTCTCCGTCCCTCTGTTTCTGTTTCTCTCTTTCTCTTTCTGTCTCTTCAGGTTACGTGGTGTCTCTGGAGTGCGGGGCGGGTTTAGTGTACTCGTACTCGTCCTCGTCTTGCATCCTTCGCCCTTCCTTCTGCGGTCACAAGCCCATCTCTTCCTCTCAAGAATACGATGGTTCGGGAGTGATTCCACTCTCGTCGTCGATTCCTTATTCTCTCTTGGATGACTTTTCAAAGGATTCCCGTGACGGCGACCGAGTCCTTAGTTAGTGTCCTTTCTTCATTCATAAGCTTTTGCCTCCCTTAATTTAACGCTGTTAAGTATGTTACTACTTTGCATTTGCTCTTGTTTTTGTTTCCTGAATAGTTGCCACTTTGCAGGAGAAGCAGTGGCTGAAGACTCTCTTCTTCTCTCTCCATCCAAGGGAATAACACAGCCAGCCAACGAGGCATCCGGTTGGCTCCCTTTCCTGTTCTTACAAAGTAAACGCGTCATCATTAACACGATTTAGGTGAGTGGAGTGGATTGAATCTTGATGACGGAGAGGTGTCTGGCGAGGGTTCTGGAGAGTCATCAGGAGAGGGATCAGGCGAAGGGTCTGGAGAGTCGTCGGGTGAAGGGTCTGGAGAAGGATCTGGAGAGGGTTCCGGGGAGGGATCTGGAATCGATGGAGGTGACTGAGCTTGCTATGGCTTCCGTTCACCTCTGCCTCCTTCCAGAATGGGACTCTTCGTTCTGCGTGTCTCGTGTGGATGGTAACTACGTGACATCCGAGTGTTCCTCTCGCTTCATCGGCTGTTCTGGAGGAGTCGCTTGGCCAATGGAGTGTCCTTCCAAGCTTGCCTTCGATGTGCAACGAGTGGTCAGTGATTCTGAAAGGGACACTCCCATCACTCCTTCCACTTCCTACGACTTCTCTCTTTCTCTATCACTCTCTCTTCTAACTCTAATCTTTCTCTGTTTCTCTCTCTCTCTCTCTCCCTCAGTTCATATTCCTTCAGCTTTGCGACTATCCTGGAGCCGTCCCTGGTTGCGCCGACTTTGAAGAGAACGCCACTCTTACTCCGACACACGGGAATGGTAATTCTTTGCTCCCTTCTCTTTCATCACCTCTGTGTGTGTGTCTCTCTCTCCGTCTCTTTCACTCGTTCTCTAACTCATCCCCTCTCTTCTCTGCAGTGTCTGAGACCCTGTTGACTGATTTCTGCTCTAACCGCTCGGATGGTTTCTACAACTCTTTGATGTGTTCATCCTCTTTCGTGGGTTGTTCCGGAGGAGTGGCCTGGCCAATGGAATGTCCATCTGCTCTCGCTTTCGACCAAGAGAGGATTGTTCGTCATTTCTCTCTATTAGAAATAACAATTGATTGCATCTGTTTCACAAATCTCAATTCTAGCTCTGCGACTACCCGGTTGCTGTTCCCGGCTGCAGCAACGAGTCCACCGTGACGCCTGCAGGCAACGGTATCTCCGTTTAATAACGCGTTCTGTGAGAGAATTAGATGTAAGTGTTGCGTGTTTGAGAGACGAGCCCGGAATCGGTCTCCGCTAGCCTCTGCTTGACCCGACCCTCTGGCTTCTACTCTTCCACCTCCGGCTGTGACTCTGTCTTCATTGTCTGCTTGGGTAGGCAGGCCTTCTCCATTTCCTGCCCTTCCCATCTCGTGTTCGATGAGGAGCGATTGGTACGTTCGTTTACATCGCATTGCTTTTTACTTTTCCTAGCCTTTTCTCATCCTTTATCATTTTTGCTGTAGTTTAGACGATGATATTTTTTTTGTGATTTAGAAAAAGAAAATGATTAAGTTGTGTGATTCGCGGTCTCTGGTCGCAAGCTGCGCGTCCCCGACTCCCTCATCGAGTTCTGCTTCGACCCCTTCGTCGGAAACCTCTTCCACCGTCGCTCCATCTGTGCTGCCCTCCTCTGAATCCACACTCGCTTCCTCTTCCCCTACAACTCTGGCCAGCTCGTCTCTCTATGGTTTTTATCATCATTCCACTTCATTTGTTTTTCAGAAGTGAATAAATCTTTTGAGGCAATGTGGACTTGTCGACCTTCTCGCCCCTTCCGAGCGAGAAAACTGTTCTCCCCTATCAAGAGAATACTTTTGGGACGCCTGTCACAACTCTAGAATCCAGGACTGTCGCTTCCACTTCCCAAGATCCTGGTAGTTCGTCCCTCCCATCCCTCTCTTCATTCTATTCTCTCCAGACTGCTCTTCCCTCCCGGATGGCTACTACTCTCTTGGCTGCTCCTCCACTTACCTCGCCTGCGTTGCTTCCACTGCTCTGACCATGCCTTGCCCGGCTGGTCTCTACTTTGACGAGAGGAAGCAGGCTAGTCCTCCCCTTCTCCACCTCTCCCACTCCTTCTTTCATCCGATTCCTTGATTCAGATCTGTGATTATCCCGACCATGTGGAGGGATGCGGATCTCCCCGGTCTCCTCGACAGACGTCCTCTTCCCTGACTGAGACCACTTCTGGTATAGTTCTTTCTCGTCTCTCGTCTCTCTCTCTCTCTCTCTCTCTCTCTCTCTCTGCAGCTCCTGAATGCCCTCGTTCGGATGCGTGGTCTCCGTCTGGTTGCGCGGACTTCTTCTTCCGATGTTCTCGATCTGGCTCTGTTCTCCGCTTCATCTGTGCAGAGGGAACCGTTTTCTCTTCCTCCCTCCAGAAGTGCGTGGAGAGATCGAAGACCCCTGCCGAGGAAGGTTGCCTCTAAGTCTTCCCTTCCCTCTATATATTTCCAGCTTAGATATGAATCATGTGTTTGAATAGAAATGTTTTAGATTGTTACTGTCTATTCTGTCAAGTTTTAACCGAGTTCCGGGCTTCTCCCCTTCAACGGGTGTCACTGTCCTTGTAAGATTACGCATACTTATATATTTAATATCTTTGTTTTTTTTCGAAGGCTAAGTTGACTATCACGAGTACTCTATATAAAAAATAAAGCGATGGAGTTTAACAACACCCGCTGTTATACATGAATAACAATCATAAAAAGCAAGGGGAATGGGGATTAAGACCCGTGTTGTTGAGGAGACTTGTGAGGCCATAGAGGAGGGAGTAGGGCAGAAATTAAGGTAGGGGATTAGGAGAAGCATAAAGGGACATCACGATCTGAGGAAACGTTGACAACAAGAAAAGCAGACGAAGAAGAGAAGGAGCGAGCCAAGAATGCCGACTATTCCAATGGCAGCGACGGCTGCGAGGGAAGGAGACTCCCCCTGTCTCCTCTGCCTCCTCAACAGAAAGAGGAGTCATGCCTACCAACTCAATATTTCTTACACCATCTTTCAGACTCATGCCTTGTTGCTGCTTCGATGTTTTAATCTTTTTCTCCCCCTCTCTCCATGAGACTCTGACAATCTTCCTGAATCCATATTAAAAAGGAAAGAAGAATGAGTAGGAGTGAGTGACTGACGACTGGAAAAGGCTGTCCATTGGAGTGTGGCGGACACTGCCAGCGGTCCATCATCAGCTCATCCGAGTGCTTCTGCGTGCAGGCCAAGCGACATCTCAAGAAGGGAGGACTTATCAGAAGCAAGAGATTGCCTCAGAGGCACTCCCTCGTTTACGAGGCTTTGCTTGCGAATTATCTCCGATATCAACGTATAGCGATATTATCGACCCCGTACGAGTCCCTTGCAGATTTAAGCTGCCATTAATCCCTCAACTCCTCTCAGACTCCTTTTGTCACAGCAGTAAGTTATTGGCTGTTAATTTGTCGTAAGGAAGAGTAGGGAGAGTAACCTGGCTTGGCACATTTCGCGTGTGTCAAAGGTGTGAATGAAGACCAGCTCAGCGGCAGTGGACAAAGGGAAGAGAGAGAAGAGAAGTAGAGAGACGAGAGAAACAGAGAGGAGAGAAGGAGAGGAGAGACGCAGACGGACAAGGGATGTCGCCCTCTTCTCTCTACTCTCCTCCACTGCCATCGCCAATTCTCCGCTATCCATAGGATCCACTTGTAGTTCCCACCATCCGTGCAGATGCAGAAACCCTTCAAGAGAAACAGATTGACTTATGCGAAAGGAGACGCGAGTGAGGAGAGAGCAGAACAGAGTGAGAGACTCAGAGAACGAGAGGAAAGAGAGTGAGAAAGAGATATAGATATGTATGTAGACCTTTGGCAGAACATGAATGCTCGCTAGCTTCCTGTCATTTCCTCGTCTTCTCAGTGAGGAAGTCACGTTGAATGGACGAAGAAGGCAATACTCGGGGAACAATGACAACAGAGAAAGGAATACTGAGGAGGGAGAGAGGACAGACAATAAGTAAGAAAAGATAAGTAGAGAGAAGACAGTAGACGAGGGAGAGAGGACAGACAATAATTAAGAAAAGATAAGTAGAGAGAAAAGAACGAACGACCAAGAAAGTGAGGAAAAATTATTCCAAGATACCTAGTCAGAAGCACAGGGAAGGGAATGGAAAGAGAATAGAGGAGCAGAGCAGAAGTAGGCGGAGAGTTGAGGGAGAGCGAGCACAAGGAGAGGGAAGAGGGAAGTGAGAGAAAGAAGGAGAGAGATAGAGAGATAAAGAGAGAGAGAAAGAGAGAGAGAGAAAGAGAAAGAGAGAGAGAGAGATCTACGTGCGATAGATAGAAGAGGAATTGAATAGAAGAGAACTACTATTCTACCTCGGTCGCACCACCAACGGAAATGCAGTCGGGATTGCCTGGCCTAGTGATAATCGAATGAAGGGAAGAGGAAACCGAGAGTCAGCTTCCAGATCATTCTCTTTCTCCTTCCTTACCCTTCCATCTTTATCTTCTCATTCTCTCTTTCTCTCTCTCTCTACTTCTTTTTTACTCTAACGGTCTGTTTCCCACTCTCTTATCCGAAATGAGTAAATGACCAGCAATCGGAGAGAAAACAGGACAGGCACAAGTGTTGTTCCTGATTTCTTTGTATATTCGAATTTATGTAATAAATTATGAACTGTAAAGATTTTCATGAGCGAGAGAGAGAAAAAACAACGAGCGACATAGGAGCACAATAGGTACATATATTTTAAACTTGGGTGAGAGAGGCAGAGGGACAGAAAGAGAGAGAGAGAGAGAGAGAGAGAGAGAGAGAGAGCGAGATATACAGAAACACAAAGAGATGTTGTGGGAGAGATCTGCATAGCTGCCTGCAGCTGCCGCAAACGTATCCGAGGTAGGGTGAGGAGAGAAGGCTCCAGGCTCACCCATGTTACTTCTTTCCTCTCTACCTTTTCTCTTTGGCTCCTCTCTCTCTCTCTCTCTCTCTTTCTTTTTTTTTCTTCTGGTTTTTTTTTCTTTTCTCTGGAGGCGATGCATTGAACGGAATCCGTAGACGGCGTCAAGTGAGGCGTAAGAGGTGAAGACGAGAGCCTCAGGGGAGATGAATGAAGAGAGAAAACGAGAGAGAGAGAAAGAGAGAGAAAGAGAAAGAGAGAGAGGAAGAGAGAGAAAGAGAGAGAGGAAGAGATAGAGCGAGAGAGAGAAAGAGAAAGAATATACATGGACGGCGTGTGCATGATATGCATGGATTGCCAGAGGAAGAGAAGCACAGGTGAAATAGGAGAAGAGTGGAGAAGAAAAGAGAAGAAAAGAGAAGACTGAGCTTTGGTTGGAAGATAAGAGAGAAAGGTGTAGAAAGGGGAGAATGACTGGGAGGGAAGCTACACAAGGGAGGGGGCATCGACTGGGGCAGCCACCGTTCCGCCACCCAACCACTCAGTGGGTCATCATCATACACAGTCAGACAGACAGAGAATATGACTGCAACCAGCCAGGAATGGGATGTGCTGCCAGCAAACTAATAGATGAAGAGAAGCCACTGGCAAAGAAGAGAGAGAGAGAGAGAGAGAGAGAGAGAGTTGGTGAGAGAGAGAGTGGGTGAGAGAGAGAGAAAGAGAGAGAGATAGATAGAGAGAAGGCGTGGAAGAGACCAGCAGCACGAGCTGGCAGGATAGACTCTGTCCATATTTGCGTGTGGTGGAGACGGGTGAGGATGGGCTGGCAGCTTCTCCCTCCGCGGAAAGGCAGAAGGGGAAGATATTCTCGTCCTGGGGGTCACATTCATCATGCACCACTAAACAACTCGCGCGTGGAGAGCGCGGGCTTTCCTTTGTTACTATTTTCGAGATTGCCTTTTCCAGCTGCTCGTGTACTTTGTAGTTGAATTCGCGAGAACGGCCGAGTGCAGATAGTAAATTCACTTTAACTCTCCTATAAAATAACGTATACATATTCAAATGAAATACTCGCGAAAATCTCTAAGCACAATAACAACAACACAGCATTTGGTACCACTGCAGTTAAGCAACTATGCTCAAGTTCTCAATAACTAATATTATGACTCTAACAATAAGAACAACGTCTCCACACGATCTATGTAAGTAACTAGAAAAGAGGGAAAGAAGATAAAATCTTATAGAGAAAAGGGGCGGGGCTCACCATCGGCCCGCCCCTTTGCCATTCACAATTTTGATGTTTTTTCTGTTCAGCTTGTCGAAGAGTAGAAATCCGCCATTTCTTTCAATCATTTCCGGAGGCACAAAGAATGACGACAGAGGAACGCCGTCGGGGATGGCCTGGAAAAAGCACGATGAGATCTTATGAAAAATAATGACTAAACAATTGTGTAAGAATGAGGGAAACAGACTAAAGTAACACAAGTAATTTGAAAACTACGAAATAAAGAAATATGTGCTGGAGATGAAAGAGATGAGAGAGCGAATGAGAGAGAAAAAGAAAGAGAAAGGGAGAGAGAGAGAAGGTCACATAAAGTGTATTTTTGGCCAAAATATTTTTTTCCCAAAGGAAATCATGACGCGAAATACTAACTACAATAAAGTCAGATATCAGTTGTGCTGGGATTCTAGATACTGAAACCGCCTTATGATTTCAGAACAGCGAAAAGAAGTGAATATATGAGGAAGGGCATTTATAAACAGAGATAGCACAGCGCTTGACAGAAAAGAACGAACCTCATTTGGAAGAACGTAACATTCGAGTTCATAATTGCCAGCCTTCCGTTCAATGAGTACAACTTTGAAGAAGTGAGTGGGCACCGCGAGGTGGTTCTTGCCGATCACCTGAGCAGGTTCATTCACTAGCCTATACAATAAAGGAACATCAGAAGCCAGGATCTACTGCTGCCATCGACCCAGGCGCGTGAGACATTCCAACTTTTAAGAACAACAAAAACTCCATAATTGGCCCTTATTTTGGGTATCCATGACGAATAATTGGAATTTGTGCAGACTGCTCCACTTCTGGCAAAATCAAGTTAACTTTTAAATTTTACTTCAAAAGATGATAATATGAAACAGATGAAAACCAAAAGGAAATGAAACTTGTTAATCAATGAAACCGCTGCCAAACCTTATATTTGACGTAGAGTTGTCCATCAGTTTCCAAGCGAGGCAAGTAGAGAGGCCCAGTGATGACAAAGACATTCAAGCTCTTCCGAGCTTGTTTTCTAAACGAGGGGGTGGGGGCAAATTGTAACTGTCCAGAGTTTTGCTCTCGACTTCTCGTCTTTTCAAGATGTCTGTCAGTGCTTATTTAGCAAGCCGAACACGATTTTGGCAGCTATTGTGACAATTCAGCTACTTTTCTGCGCATTTTCATGAAAATTAAAATTTCCGCATCTTTCCGATCTAGGTATTATGGCGTCATTTTCGCAATTTTTGACCAATAATAGAGGTAAGTCACATAAGATTTGTAAGTTCGTTTCAGGTTCCGTGGGTGAAAAAGTAAATGAGTTCCGAAACTTTCGAAAGAAAATTGCCCCCCCCTACGAGTGTGAATGTATACAGTGAACAAACCTAACATGTTTCTCGAGTTCATTCCACTTGTCTCTGTTGAATCCCTTTCCAACTTGCGGACTCATGTTCGTCAAGAGGAAGGTCTGATCAATTGAATTTTGAGTTCGTCGGTGATTGCCAGCGGCAGCCAAGTGTCCTCTGTCGTAACCACTCTTCTGGAATGAGGAGCTACACGATCAACTCAACGTATTGCATAAGCGTTCAAAACCATAGGTTAACCAACAACAATAAAAATATTTAGAATGCTACTTTTCTTCAATTCCTAGTTTCTGCTTCTATACAAATAACTTTATCCACTAATTATAATTTTAAATGTAAGGATATAGACCAGCTTACAATAAATCATCTTTGTGGTTGATTCTGGCTACAAAATAATTTACGCCCTTCACAAACCTTGAAGTCCTCGTTATCCGCACGAAAGTATTCGTGAACACTCGGATCAGCACGGAATTGGCATTTGGAGCGATCGACTGATGGGTCGTACTCCATTCGATCAGGAGACAAGTGCTCGCACACCTTTATCAATCCGACTTCCCAACTTATAAAAAACAAACAAAAAAGCTGGACTACCCAGTGAGCGTTTTTAGTACGTCTGTCGAATGAAAGAACATAATCTTCGAATGTTCGTAGGTTGTCGAAGCCAGGGAAGCCGTGCTGCATTATTTGAGAAGCTCGCGAAGGGGCGAGTGGGCCCACGTCTTTTCCGACTGGAATCATCTCAGATGGTAACGGAAGTGGAGCGGGCTGCAATCGAGGAGTTCGCGTCATCAGTGCAATCATGTCAAATGAACAACAGATATCAAACAACGACAGACCATCTGCGAAGTGGCAGCATGAAGTTGTTGTAGAGAAGATACGTTATCAGAGGAGAAGCGGGTCCCGAGCAGAAAGGAAGAGCCGGCAACAGCGGCCACCCCCACTGCTCTGTATGCCTTATCCCACATCCTCAAACAACTATTACAAACTCATTATAGAAAATAAAAGAGAAAAATACACAAACGTGCCACTCTTGGCAAAGCAGTATTTTGGTGTTAGGAACCGTAAGCACACTCGGCCACGAAATAAATATCAGTAATATACATACAGTGTCTTTATTCTTCACTAGAAATGGACATATAGCGTTAAACATTGTATATCTCATTATTGTTTTTAACGAAAGGTCGACACATAATTTATGCATCACTTCTTCAGTGCAAACAATACCAACAAACGAGAGATGATGCCATCTCAACTCCTCTCTCTCTCTCTCTCTCAACTTCTCCCTCTCTCTCTTTTCTTCTCTTCCTCTTCTCTA